>RJWK010019106.1:21140-32902 GCA_004363435.1 Platanista minor | reverse complement strand
TCCGGCTCGCCTCCCGGCGCCTGCCGGGCGGGCGGCGCGTTCCCCGCTGCCCACGACCTGTTGGGGGTAGGCTGGGCGCGCGGGCGGCCCGGGACTCGGTTCCTCCTGGCGGGGGTGCAGGGGAGGGCGTCGTGCCCGAGCGCTGGGCTGGGGGCTTGCTGGCGATGCCTACGGTGAGGCGTGCCTAAGGGCGTGGGATGCCTAAGGGCGAGGGCACAGGGTTCGAGTCCCGGGTACCGTGGCCCGCGCCCGGCCTCAGAGGGTGGGGCTAAGCGAGTCTCTCCCGGGCTCCCCGAGGTCTCCAGCGCTGAGCCCCCGGGGAGGCGGGGCTCCACCGAGGATTCGGGCACCCTCTCTGATGGCTGGGAAAGGGCAAGGCACGGCGGGGCAGGGAGGCCGGCGCTCCCACTGCTGCGGCTTCCAGCTCCGGATGTCGCTTTCGGGTTCTGCCTCCCTCGGAGTAGGAGGAGCGGGAGCGTGGGGATTGCCTCGTGTTCATTGATGGGGAGGATGGAATGAGAAGGGGAAGCACTTCCCCCAGGGGCCCTGGGTTCTCGTCAGCGGTGACGGCAGCGCAGGAATCTGTGGGTGCCTGAGAGTGAGGAGGGGGAGCAGTCCTCCCTCATCGTTCTTCCTCTGGGAGGGCGGGGTAGGGAAGGGCAGAGAGCGCGCAGGTGGCTGCCCCAGCAGCTTGCTGGGAAGAGGCCTGGTCGCCGGCACAAGGCAGCAGCGGCAGCAGGAGTCTTCGGAGGCTGGCCGCCCAAGGCCGTGGGGCTGGAACGCTGCCTGGGAAGAAGACAAGGCCGGGTGGCCGGGCCCTTCTCCCTCGGTTAATTCCTCACATGCAGATTTCTTGGGCTGGGGCACAAGGCCTGGGATCCTTGTAGGGCGCAGCTTCTTTGAATGACATCATCTGAACAGGGAGTTGGGCAAACTTTATCAGAAAGGGCCAACTTGACGAAAGTTTGCTTCTCCCTTTTTTCAGGTGATAATGCTAGGTCTCCCTTACTTGGCCTCTGGGCAAACCTTTATTCTTTACTATTAACTTGGCTGTAATCTCTTGATCAAAGCTGATCCCTGATTTTATCATTCCACCCAGCCTGCTGGGACAGGTTGGAGTGGCCTTGGAAGGCCATAAAATGGACTGACATTTCTGCCTCCTACTAACTTCCAGTTGCTGACGCCAGAGTTACAGGGAGAAGATGTGGTGGGCTCTGCAGGGGTGTGCCAGCTGTGGAAGCTGCAAGTCAGGTCCTTCGTGTGATGGATGTGCATAGCTGTCCTTAAGAGGGGGCAGGTAGGGGCCAGAAGTCTGTGGGGCAAGGCTGCAGAATCAGCACAGCCCCAGGCATTTGCCTTTTCTGAAATGAGGCCAGCGTTAAGGGCCTAAATTGCTTAATTAAGGGAAGAAATACTTAACTGAATTCTTCAGTGTGGTGTTTGCTCTTCGAGGTGGCTTTAACAGGACATCTTTCCTGTACTGCGTCCAAGAGGCCTTGTCTACGTGCTGAAACATTAGGATGATGGTTTAATTTTGGCTTGTTCAATCCCTGAGATCTCGTAATAGCTAGCATATAGTGAGTACTTACTATGTACTGTTCTAAGCACTTCACATTTATTATCCATTTTATCCTCCCAGCAGCCCAGTGAGAAAGGTAATTATATGCCCATTTTATGAACTGGGGAACAGAGGTTTAGAGAGGTTGCATAACTTGCTCAGGGTCGCAACAGTGAGCAGTGAACCTGGGATTCAAACTCAGGCATGTGTCGGCTCAGCTCAGGCCTCACATCCAGGACCAGGATGTAATTAATGAGTTAATGTGGGTAAAACACTTAGAGCAGTGCCTGGCACACAGTGGGTGATCTTTAAGTGTTAGCTGCTGTATTACTTTCTGTTTTAACAAATTACCCCATTCCGGGTGGTTTAAAAACACAGAAATTTATTCTCTCACAGTTCTGAAGGCCAGAAGCCCTAAATCAGCATCACTGAGCTGAAATCAAGGTGCTGGCAGGGCTCTGCCCCCTCCGGAGGTTCTAAGGGAGAATCTTTTCCTTGCCTCTTCCAGCTCCTGGTGTCTGCTGGCATTCTTTGGCTTGTGGCAGCATCCCTCCAGTCTCTGCTTCTGTGGTTGCCTTGCCTTCTTTTCTTTCTGTGTCAAATCTCCCTCTGCCTCTTTCCTATGAAGACACTGTGATTGCATTTAGGGCCTCCCTAGATAATTCAGGATAATCTCCCCATCTCAAGATCCTTAACTTAGGGCTTCCCTGGTGGCTCAGTGGTTGAGAGTCCGCCTGTCGATGCGGGGAATGAGGGTTCGTGCCCCGGTCCGGGAGGATCCCACGTGCCGCGGAGCGGCTGGGCCCGTGAGCCATGGCCGCTGAGCCTGCGCGTCCGGAGCCTGTGCTCCGCAACGGGAGAGGCCACAGCAGCGAGAGGCCCGCGTACCGCAAAAAAAAAAAAAAAAAAAAAAGATCCTTAACTTTCTCATCTCATTCACAAAACCCTTTTTTTTAGCCATAAGGTAATGTTAACAGGTTCCAGGAATTAGGGCATGAATATTTTGGGAGGAGCCCCTTTCAGGCTGTCACAGGTGCTATTATTACTAGCGCTGCCTCTCTTTACTGGAAAGGCGACAGAGTGGGTCATGATGAAACATCCTGGGGAGGGGGCTAGGCTTGCTGTTCTGTCTCCTCAAATTCTCCGTCTTGGAGCGTCAGAGTCCTTGGCGGTCCCCTGATCTAGTCTACTCCCTACCTGGGCTGGCATCTCTTCTTCTGTAGCCCAGAGAGGCTGATGTGGTCAGCCTTCCTCTTAATAACTTAATCAGGTCAGTAAGAAGAGGGACTTCTCCCCAGGGCCATCTGAGTTTCCAGAGAGCTGGCTTTTTTTTTTTTTTAATTTATTTTATTTATTTTTTATACAGCAGGTTCTTATTAATCATCCATTTTATACACATCAGTGTATACATGTCAATCCCAATCTCCCAATTCATCCCCCCACCACCCCCACCCCACCGCTTTCCCTCCTTGGTGTCCATACGTTTGTGCTCTACATCTGTGCAGGGAGCAGACTGTTAACTTCATTTTGGAGAGTTGTGAAGAAAGAGAGAGCAAAGGCACCGGGCTCCGCTTCTGAGAAGCCTCTTTCTCAGGCTTTAAGCCTGGAGGAAGGAGCGTGATGAAATGGAAAGTGGGAGAGAGCAGTGATGATTTCCTGGATTCAGGAAGACCAGGCTGTAATGTTTCAAGAAGGAATGAGACCGAAGTCTGGAACACAGCCCTTTGGAGGGAATGGTGGTAACCAGGGCTGGCAGCTCTGGTTTCCCTTCTGGGTGTAACTGCATCTGATCTTGTGCAGCAGCAAGGAGGGCCCTTCCACTGGGCTCTGGGTGGACCGTAGAGAGCTCCGATGCCAGCAAGGCCCAGGTCCCATGCACCCTGTGCTGGGCTCTGGTCTTGGATAAGTCACTCAGGCCCTCAGGGCCTGGCTGGCTCCCTCTGAGGGGAACAGGATTAATTAGTGTATGCTTCTTAAGTGCTTGACAGCTACCGAGAAGAGTCGGGGTGTGTTCCTCTAGCTCATTATGCCCCTGGAGCCGTGCTAGGTTTTTTCCATCCAACCCTATGACCTTTGGTCCAACTTAGATGCTGAACAGCAGCCATGTGGAGAAGGTTCGAGAACTGGCCGTTTATATCGTGTATGTGTGTGCGCCTGTGTGCATGTGTGTGTGCATGTGCACGCATGCACGCACGCAAGCACAAGGCAAGGAGGTGTTAGGGAGGCCTCAGGAAGGAAGCTTTCAAGGGGCCAAAATGGCCTATCCCTTCCTTTTTCTTTCTATGCCCTTAGCTCTTCCTTTTCCCCAAAGTTCTAAAAATAAAGGCCCAGCTTTGTCAAGACTGGAGTGAGGTAGGTTGGAAGGAAAAGGAAGAGTGTGTGTGCTGGGAAAGGCCTGGGGCCTCTGACGGAGTGTTGCCTTTTTGTTGTTGTTGTCTTTTTTTTTTTTTTTTGCAGTACGCGGGGCCTCTCACTGTTGTGCCCTCTCCCGTTGCGGAGCACAGGCTCCAGACGCGAAGGCTCAGCGGCCATGGCTCACGGGCCCAGCCGCTCCTAGGCATGTGGGATCTTCCCGGACCGGGGCACGAACCCGCGTCCCCTGCATCCGCAGGTGGACTCTCAACCACTCCTCCACCAGGGAAGCCCTGTTGTCTTTTGTATCTTTTTTTTATTTTTTTTTAATTTTTATTGGAGTATAGTTGATTTACAACGTTGTGCCAGCCTGAGGTGTACAGCAAAATGAATCAGCCATAATACACATATTGATACGTCCACCCCCCCACTCCCCTTGCAGATTCCCCTCCCACATTGGCCATCACAGAGCACTGAGTAGAGTTCCCTGTGCCACACAGCAGGCCTCTGTTAGTTATCCGGTTTATATATAGTAGTGTGTATATGTCAATCCCAGTCTCCCAATTTATCCCCCCCCAACCTTACCCCCTCGGCGTGTTGCTTTGTGTTCCCTACTTGCTTTCTTACTTGCCTCTGTGGTTTTGGGGGGCAGCGGAGGCTTCTCTGCCACTGGAACTCTGGGAGCAGCCACCCAGCAACTGAATTTGAGGAGGCTCCACTGACAACTCGGGCCTTTTGTTTTGGTTCCATTCGTTCGAGACTGCCTATGGCTAATACTTTGTCTACAGCACATGGCTCTCGAATGTTCTCTAATGATTGAGAAGTAGAATTTTACAAAAGGATCCTCTGGTCGGGGGTCTGATGCCTTGAGTCCTAGTCCAGCTTCTGACCGACACTTGAAGCATTTAGGTCTTCTGTTGAACCCCTTTCCTCAATATTCTGTTCAGCTTCTGTGCTGTGTAACTCATGAGGCTTTGTGAAGATGGAATGAGCAGAGGGGCAGGAAGGGACTTAGAACTAAGTTAAAAATATAACCTGGACCCAAGGTAGATAGGATTATGGTATTATGGTGTTGGCTGAAAACAAAAGGAAGGTGAGATAGTGGTGGTAAATCTCCAGCAAGGATTTCCATGTGCGTTAGGTTGTTGATATTTGAACAATACCCAGCTAAAGAGCAGGACAGTGGCAGAAGGAAGGAGCTGGACTAAGTGCCTTTGACTTTGCTTTGGACACTCAGCATTAGCTGTGCATCACTGCCCAAAGATAAAAGCAGCTCGGAGCTGGCAACACAAGGAATTGAGAGGCATCTTGCAGAGCCCGTGAATTCAAGCATCCAGTTTCTCCGGCCTTCTCCAGCTTACCTGCTGGTGGACATTGGATCCCCTGAAAGTACCTGGTCAGCTCAGCATCTCTGAATCGTGGCTGATTCTGGGTGGGTGCTGCAGCTGCTTTCCCAGGGGCCTTGGGCAGAAAGAGGAGACCCACCAAAGCCCCTGTGGAGTGAAGGGATCTTAGAGGTGGATGGGGCAAGCCAGTCTCTACTCCACCCATCATGGCTGTTCACCCACACAGCACTACCCCCTTACACATGTGTGTTATTTTGTGGGTGAAAAGTTGCTCTCACGTTCCCTAAATATCCCTCTTGATCTTGAGAAAAGCCTCGCTTCATTTGTTTATTTAATTTATTTTTGACTGTGTCGGGTCTTAGTTGCGGCATGCGGGCTCTGTAGTTGAGGTGCGCGGGCTCTGTAGTTGAGGTGCGCGAGCTCAGTAGTTGTGGCCTGTGGGCTTAGTTGCTCTGCGGCATGTGGGATCTTGGTTCCGCAACCAGGGTTCCAACCCCTGTCCCCTGCATTGGAGGTGGATTCTTAACCACTGCACCTGAAAAAGTCCTGGGAAGCCCTGAGAAAAGCCTCGTTTTAAAGATTAAGTGACTTAAGTCTCGGAGGACTTCAGGGACGTGCCCTGTGTGAGGCCATGTTGCCATGACAGCGTTGGTCTAGAACTGCAAGTCCAGTGAACTTTCCAGGCTACCCAGAGGACCTGGCTCCAAAGGAAAGACCTTGGCATACATTCATTTTTCACTTTACTGAGGTATTAATTTATGTACAATAAGCTAAACCTATTTAAAGATTGATGAGTTTTGACAAATAAATATACCTGTGGCATCACCTCTGCAAGACAGCACGTGTCCTTCGCTCCTGTAAGTTTCCTTTTGCCCCCTTGCAGTCAGTTCCTTCTCCACCCCTATCCCTGGGCAACCACCGACCCACTTCGTGTCACCAGAGATTAGTTCACATTTTCTCGATTTGCATACGAGCGGAATCATACAGTGCCTACTCCTGTGCCTGCCTGGCTTCTTTCCTGATATTTATGAGACTCATCCATGTCGCATGTAACAGTAGTTTGTTTCCTTTTATTGCTGAGTAGACCCTGATGCATTTGGATGGGCTAATAAGGTCATTGTAACCCCTTGCACACAGCATCTGTGAAAATTTCCTGTTATGCCCTAATACTACCTTAGATTTTTAGATCACTTTAGAGATTACAAAGCGGATTCGTGTACCTAATGACTGTTAAGTTTCAGACATTGATAATTTCATGAGAAAACACGTTCAAATTAAGTGCCCCAGAGAGTGAGGAGCATCCTGCCTCATAACTCTATCCGGTGGTTTTTGTCACTACCCCGCCCTTAGCGGCCTCAAACTCTAACTGCTTTTCACTGAGTGGACAAGAATGCTCAGAACTAAGGGCTTTGCTTTTCAGAGAGGCAACAAAGCGAGGGAACCCTGTGTCTCCCACCAGCTCTGCTCCTGCTGACAGTGGAGGCGGAGCTCAGCGCCACCCTTGTCTGGGCGGGCATCTGGTGTGGATATATGTGAGGGTGTGACCCTCTTCTAGGGCAGGCAGGAACTGAAGAGACCCAGTCGCCCTCTGCCTGATACACAGACGTCTCACCCTGGCAGCTGTCGGCACAGCCTGGGTTTGAATCCCTGCTCTGCCTCTTCCCAGCTGGTGACCTTGGGCACGTTGCTGAACGCCCTGAGCCTCAGTTCACTTGTCTGTACACTGTTGATAATGTTGACTGAAAAAAATGCCCAACCTAGAAGTTGAGGATTATGTTTTGTTCGGGGGACTTGCTGAGGACTCAAGCCCGAGAGGCAGCCTCTCAGATAGCTCTGGGGGACAGCTCTCAAGAGGTGAGAGAGGACCCAGGATATATAGGAGTTTTGCAGTAAAAACCAGGTGGTCAGAACATCAAAAGATTACTATGAATTAAAGAAAGCCAGATATCTTAAGTTAATGGGTTTAGCACTTTTCTTTTTTTTTGCGGTACGAGGGCCTCTCACTGTGTGTGGCCTCTCCCATTACGCAGCACAGGCTCCTGACGCGCAGGCTCAGCAGCCATGGCTCATGGGCCTAGCTGCTCCGCAGCATGTGGGATCCTCCCGGACCGGGGCACGAACCCGTGTCCCCTGCATTGGCAGGCGGACCCTCAACCACTGCGCCACCAGAGAAGCCCTAGCACTTTTATATGTATGGGAAAATGCCAAGAGTCTGGGCTTACTGAAATCATTCCTTTGAAATGCACCTCAGCTGTCCGGGGCCAGGATCCTGCTTTTCTCCATCCTGAGTCCCCTCAGGGTGCACAGTTGGGGACGGCTGCAGTGGCTGCTGGCTTGATGGCTGCAACATCCTTTGTTTACTGAAATGGCAGGTGACATTCTTCGTCCACAACAATAATAGTATGTAGCTCCGTGGATCCTTGTGAGCAGGGTTAAGGGTGCAGAAAACAGTTGGGGAACGCCTGTAATCCCTCAGTGAGGAGGGAGGCGTGACTGCTACTCCAGCGGTGATTTCATTCCGCATGACTCCCTTTGTCTAAGCGTTCCGGGTTGTCCCCCACTTTTATATCTCTGCTCCTCACTGAGCTGTGGCCGTGGAGTAGGGGCTGATAGCCTCCTTCCTCAGCATCTTGTCCCCGCAAACTGCCCCGGGGTTGCCGGCAGAGTGGAAGCAGGCCCTCGGAGCAGAGCAGGGCCACCCAAACTGCTGACTGTAATAAATGGCCAGGCTGGAGATTTGAAGGAGTGCCATATGGTTGTCTTCTGATTCATCTCAAATGGAATCAGACTCCAGCCCTGGAGATAAAAATATAAAGAATGCTGAAGAATGGCTCCTGTATGTGACATGCAGGGTTCCAGGCAGGACAGAGTTGCTGTTGGGAGAATGAGATGGCTGCGGCCCCCTCAGGACTGAAAGCCCTTGTCTTCTTAATTGGGAAGTTCTCCAGGTGCCACTGGGGGTTTTCCCAGAGACTTATGGGAGAATCTCTGAGTTTTCTCTTCCCTGGAAGATGGAGGGGTAGCTGTAGCAGCAGCCTGTGTCCTCTGGACCTTCTGTCAAGAGCTCAGGCTATGTAGGTGATGTCCGTCCTTGTTGGTTCTCTCGCTAACACCCTGTTTTGCTGGTGACTTTGCTGTCATGTTCTTTTTGACACCTGCTGCTTAAGAGGATGAGGCTTATGGTGAAGTGCCTCAGATGAACATCCAGAAATTGTCTGAGCTCCTACTATGTGCACAGCACCCTATTAAATTCTGTGCAGGAATAGATGAATGTCAAGTTCTGCCACCTGGCCCTCTGAAGTCAGCCACTGGCTCTAGCTGGCTGCAAATCCTCCACAGTGACTCTCTGAGGAGCCGGTGTGCCTTTTCTCGGCCTGGGTGAATAATTCTCTACAGATAGTTGACAGGCTCTGGGTTCAGCCCTCACCCCGCAGGTGGCCCAGGGGTAATGCACAATGAAAGCAAACTCCGTGTACCTTTCTTTTAGAACCGCGCCTTGGGCTTTCACTCTGCTCTCACTTGTTGGCTGTTTGGACTCATATACATCCTTTTCCTTCCCTGGGCCTCAGTGTTCCCACCTGTAAAAGGGGTTGAGGTCAACCACCTCTCCGATCCCAGTTCTGGTGACTCGGGGGTGACATGGACAGCGTTTTTGTTCAACGCAGGGATGTTTTCACTGCCTCGTGTGCTTTTCTGTTCCGGAATGTTTGGCTTCTCTGTTTTAGTTTTATTTTCCCCAGTGCTATATGGTCGAATTCTTCTCCCTTTAAAAAACCTCTTCAGGACTATTGATATTCTAAAGAATAAATGAATGGAAAGGAAGAAAAATACGGGGCAATTACAACGGTGGGGAGTCGTCTAACTAGTATGCAATTAGTATAATTTTCAAATTGGTATAATGTGCTTCGTTGCAAAATACAACCACAATGCTGGTTAAATGAGAAAGGAAGTTAGTGCCCTGAGCCCAGCCCCAGGGGGAAAGAAATTGCTCCTTGGCACCTTTTTAATTAAAGGGACATCTCCCCTTCTACAGAATCACCAGCTGTTTGTGTAACAACTCCCATTGTGTTCAGTTGCCCCAGTGGAAGAATAAACATTCCTGTACATAGAGCAACGGTGGCAGTGAACTCCACCAGGACCAGCTATTGCCACACACAGTGGGAAGCTGAGAGAAACACCACCATCGCAGCTCACAGCAGTCCGGAGCACGCCAAGAGGAAGCTGACAGCACAGATGGCCAGAGGCGGCCAAATATTTCAGATTTCTTTTCAGGTTTTGCTGGATAAACCTTCTCTATGAATCAGGTAGCAGGATTGTTTAGAATCCTACTTCCGTGTTGACGGTGCCCCATTCAGAAATATTTACTGTGCGCATTGGCTCTCTGTTTATTCTCTCATCTTGGGCAGGAAGCAGGGAGAGAGAAGGAAAGAAACCTGCCTTGAATGGCTGCTTTTGTGTACAGTCTCTTTAAACACAGACAACCACATGTAGAACCACACAGGATTGCTGGATTTCTGAACCCGCAGCATCTGCTGTCTCCTTTCTTAATCAACCTGTCCTTGAATTGCCTGCATGCCTTTCCTTGCG
Organism: Platanista minor; assembly: GCA_004363435.1. NCBI lineage: Eukaryota > Metazoa > Chordata > Mammalia > Artiodactyla > Platanistidae > Platanista > Platanista minor. The sequence goes on along the minus strand of RJWK010019106.1, from coordinate 23,059 downwards.
CCTCTTTTTGCCTAATCAGATTTTACCCACCTGGAGAACTAGTTCAACCACAGTACAACTGGCCTCCCTTCTCTTTGCGTTCTTCTTCGCCTCCCCCCTCCCTTTCTCTCTATTATCCCCTCTCTTCCATCTCTTCTCCCTCAAGCCTTATGAAGCTTCACTTTGTGAAGTAAGCAAGGTAAAGAGGATCTTGCCTCCATCACCTATGAAGTGCTTTGTCCAAGGTCTTCAGCCAATTCTGCACAGTTATCTATCTCTTTGAGGCCTCTTATAACGTATCTTGACAATTGAAATCTTGGAGAAACAAGAAAAAAAAATTGTGTATGTTTTATCTCCATGAAAAGTTCCCTGGGTAATGCCTTTTTTTTTTTTTTTTTTTGGCGGTAAGCGCGCCTCTCACTGCTGTGGCCTCTCCCGTGGCGGAGCACAGGCTCCGGACGCGCAGGCTCAGCGGCCATGGCTCACGGACCCAGCCGCGCCGCGGCACGTGGGATCTTCCCGGACCGGGGCACAAACCTGTGTCCCCTGCATCGGCAAGCAGACTCTCAACCACTGCGCCACCAGGGAAGCCCGGGAATGCCATTTTTAAAGAAAAACATACAGACATTTCCCGGCGTACTTATGGGCAACTATTATGACCTATTACAAGAGGAGCTGGGAGTACAAAGGTAATTAGATGTAATCCTTGCCCTCAGGGGACTGACAATCTAGTGTGGAAGATAGAAAGTTAGGATTAAATGTCACATTATGGTTAAGTGTGATGCAAGAGATAGATGCAATATCTAAGTGAGAAGAGGAGGAGGTGATACAACCAGACAGAGGGGCCCTAACGTAAATCTAAGGGGCAAATAAGCAGGGTGCGGTGTTCTTCTAGAGTCTGAGGGGTAGGGGGATCGGCAGACAGTTCAAATGATTTAACATCACACTGCAAATGAAGATGCACGCAGATTTGAATTTCAATTGGGGTTTCTTGAATCATCTCACCACCACCCCTTTGAATTTCAATTGGGATTTCTTGAATCATCTCACCACCACCCCTTCCCCCCAACTAAATGAGTAACTTGATACTATCTAGCTTAGAAAGAAAAGAAAAATTTTGTCTACCAAAGGAAAGAGTTGGCCCGTAGTTGGGCCTAACTTTAGATCTGACATTATTTTACTCATTCTTCCAGTGGGCGTTTACTGAGTTGCCTACTATATGCCTGGAACGTGTTAGGGGTGCAAAGAAAATTGTCTTTGTTCTCCAGGAGCTCAGCCTTCCTCAAGAGAGAAAGGCATATAAACCATAAACATGATTTAATAATGCAATTAGTGCAATAGTAGAGGTTTGAAAAAAAGCTCTGTGGGACCACCAAGCAAACAATTACTGTAACTTGAGAAGGTTGAGGGAAGCAGAGGAGGTGACAATTAAGGCAGAACTTAAAGAATGAAGAAAGATTCTCTAGGTATAGAAAAGGGAAGAGCCTTCTAAGTCAGAGAGAACAGCATGAAATTCAGAGCACAAGGCACATGGGGGCTGGAGACGGGTGGGCAGGAGACAGAAAAGGAGCAATGAGAGATGAGAGTGGAGAAATTAGGGCCAGACTGTTTCCTAGAGGTTATGGGAAATAACACTGTAAGGCAGAGACGTCAGTATAAACGGGAATGGAGCAGAGAAAAACTAGGCATGGAAGCCAGTTAGAAGGTGGTTGGTTGTAAGAGCTTCCCTGGTGGCTCAGTGGTTGAGAGTCCGCCTGCCGATGCAGAGGGACACGGGTTCGTGCCCCGGTCCGGGAAGATCCCACATGCCGCAGAGCGGCTGGGCCCGTGAGCCATGGCCGCTGAGCCTGCGCGTCTGGAGCCTGTGCTCCGCAAAGGGAGACGCCACAACAGTGAGGGGCCCGCGTACCGCAAAAAAAAAAAAAAAAAAAAAAAAAAAA
>RJWK010019106.1:8041-21040 GCA_004363435.1 Platanista minor | reverse complement strand
CATACAGAAGATAGGGTGATTCAGAGAATGAGGCAACAAATCTGGTTTGAGACATGTTTTAGGTGCTGTAGACACAAAGGTACAGATGCAGTTGGAAATGGGGATCTGGAGCTCAGAGTGGTTAGGGCTAGAAATATCAATTTGGGTATTTATGGTAATAGAAGGCTTGGGAGTAGGTGTAACAAAGCAGGCAGAGTGTAAAGAAAAGGAAAGAAGCCAACTCCCAAGGGTAGAACCCTGGGGGACCAGCTGGTGGGTAGTGGAAAAAGAACAGGTGAAGGAGGCTAAGAGAAATGGTTTGAGAGACAGGAAAAAACAAAATGAGAGATGTCCTAGAAGAAGACTGGGAGGAAGAGAATTTCACATCAGAGTTGCAGGTCAACAAAATGTTTCTTTCCCTTTGCGTTTCCAAAGTGAGTAAAATCGTTGGATGTGACTGCAGTTGGTTGTGAATGAGATGTTCTCAGAGGATGATTCCAAAACTTCTCTTTAGGGTTTCTAGTAGTTGCCTTCAGCTTCCCCAGACTCCAGAGGACCAGGACCCTGAGATCCTGCCTGGCTCCTTGCCAGCTCTTTCCACACAGAGCTGGAATCTGCTCTCTGATACTGAGACTGCTGACAGATCTGACTGAATAGATAGATGATCAGGAATCTGATGTAAGAAACATCTGTTCTTTAGAATTCCCCCAGTGCTAAGTTCCACTTGGAGATTTTACCTTCCCCCTTCCATCCCTACCTCACTACCAACCCCCAGCCCCATCCATATCACACCTGAACTTGTTCTCATTGGAAACCAGGCTGAGGTCACCTGATTATCCTTGCTGGTGTGACCCTTCATTCATTTTTTTATTCAACAAATCTTTCCCCATCCTTGCTGTGTGCCAGTCAATGCATTAAGTGCTGTGGATAGAAAGCATTGAGAAACCGTCTCAGTTCCTCCTCTTTTTTATCTCAGGAAGCTGAAATCTCAGCATGCCATGTGCTAAGCTCATTTCCTATATCATTTTCTCTCTCTGGTAAGCCCCTGCCATTACCACCACCTCCATCAGGAATAGCTCATCTCAAGGAATGTCGGGGATCTATTCTCTGTCTATAAGACATCGAGATTCAGGAGGTGACTGGTGGTCAGGGGCTGGACCATCCTCTGTGTCCCTGAGGGAAGGTTTTTTCCAGTATTCCAAGTCCTTGCAAGTTGTTCTGCACACTTGGGTCTGTCTGTACTCGCCAACAACCTGGAGACGAGTGAGGAGGTGTGGAATCTGAATGGATGATGGGTGATTTGGAAGGAAATGATAGAGGAAAGAAGATGGAGGAGGAAACAAGCAGAAGACCTTGAATGGGGCATGGGGGGGGGTACCTGAATCAATGTTGGAGAAAGTACACTTACCCCCCAAAAAGGGAAGTTGTATTTTACATGGTAAGTTGTATGTTTGTGGGAATTGAATTTCTAAGAGTTGGTAGACCTTGAAATGCAAACACAGAATATATAGTTTTAAATTTAGGTGATTTGGTGAGTGACAGTTCTTCATGAGTTGCCAAAGGATGTGAAGAACAATGTCCTTTGTGAAAGAGGTAGATAGACACAGGTGCTCAAGAAATGTTAGTCATTATTCATAACCTAGGCAGTTCTTAGTATTTAGTTGCATAATAGCAATCACTTGTTCCTGCCTCGAGAGTCATGTGTGACAGCAGATACGTTTTGCTTCAGAGTAAAGAAGCTCAAAAAAGTTCCTGCCCTAGGTTGAGAATGACTCAAGTACCTCTTCTGAAACAGAGTATTCCTACTTGGAAAAAACCTGCAGAGGTAGAATCTCAGAAGTGTCTTAGTTGAAATTGCTAGTAGAGGTTATCTAGTCCGACTCCCACTTTTTACAGAATGTCAAGTGAGATGAGCAAGTGAAGTGGCTTTTTCAAGACCAACAACTAGCCTGGGACAGAAGCAGAGTTTGAGGCCCCCTGACTCTCAGTCCCAACCACATTCCCTTTTTCTGTATCAGACTCCTTCCCTGAGTCCAGGCTCCGCCTCCAAGAAATAGATTTCTAACAAAGTTTCGGCTCTGTTTTCAGGAAGAATGGGCTGGTCTGTTGTCTGGATTAGCCCTTTCTTATATTGTCTTGGGTTTTTTCTTTCCTTTTTGCTTCCCTCCTTCTGGCTGCCATTGTTTGCATCGCAACCCATAGAAGATGAAGGTAATTTGTGGATAGGCCCATTGGAATGGTTACTTCTGAGAAGTAGGGTGGTGGGGGGTGGTGAGGAAGTATCACACCAGGGGTAGAATAGTTGTTGGAGGGGATCCATGGTTGTCTTGGTGACCCACCCATGAGGGGTATTCTTCTTTGGGGGAAAGAAAATTGGTTTTAGAGACAAAAGACCTGGTTCAAATTCTGGATCTGTCACTTTCTGAGGGTGTAGTTTTTGAACAGGTTATTTTTATAGGTTGGATGAATCAAAATAAGGCAATGTATATACATGTAATAAAACCCACAAAAAGTCAGGCACATGTAAAGTGATACTACTATTTGTCATCAATGATTGGGTTCTGGTACTTTGAGGCTTTTCCAGAAAGTCTGTGACCTGTTGGTTTTGTGTGACTTTTGGCAGGTTGTTCTAATTTTCCCTAACCAAGCTCCGTTCTCCCGGAGAAGCTAATCCTGTCACAGTGGGGAACTGCGAGGAGCCCTTGGGGGAGGCCCGTTCCGTCAAAGTGAATGCTTCCTTCTGGAAGCTTAAGTTTTCACTTCACCTGTTTTGGGAAGTAGGGACGTGAGTCATAAGGACTTAGAAAGTGGCTTTTGTGAAATACACCACATGTGACCAGAGGCATGCATAGTAGTTTCCCGTTGCTGCTTTAACAAGTTCAGTGGCTTAAAACAACACATATTTATTCTCTGAAAGTTTGGAGATCAGAAGTCCAAAATGGGCAGTATGGGCTAAAATCAAGATGCCCATAGAGATGGGTTCTTTCTGGAGGCTCTAGGAGAGAACCTGTTCCCTGACGTCTCCAGCTTCCCAAATCCTCCCACATTCCTTGGCTGGTGGCCCCCTCTTCCATCTTCCAAATGCATCACTCCAACTCCTGCTTCAGTCATCACATCTCCCATCCGTCCACTTCTCCTCCCTCCCTCTTTCCCTTACCAAGACCCTATGACTACATCTCTCCCACTCAAGATCCTTGGCTTAATCTAATCACATCTCTGAAGTCCTTTTTGCCATGTAAGATCACAGATTCATAGGTTCTGGGGATTAGGACATGGGCATGTTTGGGGGCCATTCTTCTGTCTACCATGGCATGTGCATGTGTAAGCACTTGGCCTGTCTCCTTAGTTCACGATATTTCTCACAGAATAGAGGTCTACTAGGCTCTTCTCACCTGCATTTCTGATTGTTCACTCATTTGTTGTCTCATCACCTTCACCATTCCCAACCCAAGCACCAAATATCCATAGCTAACTTTTGCTGAGTGCCTACTGTATACAGACAACATTTTAAATACATTACCTGTGGATTATTTTGTTTATTCCTCATAACAGCCCTATGAGATGGGAACTATTATCCCAGTTTTACAGATGAGAAAACTGAAGCACAGAGATTTTTTTTTTTTAAGTTGCCCAGGATCATGAAACTAGTAAGTGGTAGAACCAAAGATGAAGACTCCGGGCAGTCTGACTCGGTGTGAGTTCTTAACCAGCACCCACAGAATTGGAACATGGCTGGTGTTTAGTAAAGTTTGATGAATTGCAGAAGGAAAGGTCCAAGGAAACAATGTGATGTCCCTAGATTACACAGAACTGGGGTCACAAGGGCCGCCTGCCTTGCCCGTTGGTTTAGTCTGTTATTGGGCCCCAAGTAACAGCAATGTGGTTGGCTGTGTAAAATTGTGATCTGGAGTTGCAATGATGGTATCGTCCTTTCTGAAAGCGTGTGTGTGTGTGTGTGTGTGTGTGTGTGTGTGTGTGTGTGTGTGTACATACTACTCATCTTGGCTCCAAACTATGAGAAGACAGGATTGTTCTCAGGAGTTAGTAGACTTCCTGCCGACCACCTCTCCCAGCCTCCACCGGCTGCTGCCGATTGAGCCTCCACAGTAGAAAAAGGAAGCTCCTATTCCTGTGGCCCCGATGAGGGCTCCTCTGATAGAGTGCACAGTGGTCAAAGCAACGTGTTCAAATTCCTACTGCACTGGGAGCAAGTTACTGAACCTTCTAAACCTCAGTTTTCTCATCTGTTAAATGAGGATAATGAGATCTGCCTCAAGGGATTGTTATAATGATTAAATGAGATAATACATAGAAAAGAGTGCGCAATAAATGGTAGCTATGGTGGTTAAGATCAGCAGCTCTGGAGTCACAGTGTTGTGTGGGCACACGAGGAGACTCGGGTATAAGTCAATAAGGTGGTCTAAATCTTTTTTATAATTAATTTATTTTTACTTATTTATTTTTGGCTGCATTGGGTCTTTGTTGCTGCGAGCGGGCTTTCTCTAGCTGCGGCGAGCGGGGGCTACTCTTTGTTGCGGTGCGCGGGCTTCTCATTGCGGTGGCTTCTCTTGTTGCAGAGCATGGGCACTAGGCGCACGGGCTTCAGTGGTTGTGGCACGTGGACTCAGTAGTTGTGGCTCACGAGCTCTAGAGCACAGGCTCAGTAGTTGTGGCACACGGGCTTAGTTGGCTCCGTGGCATGTGGGATCTTCCCAGACCAGAGCTCGAACCCGTGTCCTCTGCAATGGCAGGCGGATTCCTAACCACTGCACCACCAGGGAAGTCCCAAGGCGATCTAAATCTTTGGCGAGAGTGTGTTTCCAAGTTCGCTCCGAACATCTTTACGACCTGGGTCTAGGTTCATTCCGCTGGGTAAGGTTCTGGGGAGGAGCAGGGAGTTGAGGGGGCTGGCTGAGGAATGTGGAGTGGATCTTCTCAATGCAAATCCTAATCACACCTCTCCTGCCTTCTGCCCGGCCTCCCAAGTCCACAGAGCTGCTCTCCTTATCAAGAAGAATCCCTGACACATCAGCAGTGTGGGAAGGATGGCAGGGGGTCCCGTGGGAGTCAGCTTGTAGGTAGGCCTGGAAAATCAACTGATCCATCACGAGCAGCCTCGTAGGAACCTCAGACCTCACGCAGACCTGTGGCAAGTCTGTGCGTCAGGATTGAGGGGAGAGTTTGAAGTTCTTATCTCCCTCTAAATGTGAGATCACAGGCTCACAACCAGACGGCTGAACAGACAGCTGTACCCCTTTGCTGTCTGGCTGCTTCGGGCGCCATAGATCTCTGGATGTCACTTCATCCGTCAAGCCTTGGCAGGGAGGCGGCAGGTGTGGTTGTCTCATTAGGACTGCGGCTACGCGCCCTGCTGGCCACTCAAGTGGGCACATGGGACAGAGGAAGAGCGACTGGACACCAGTAAAGCCACCTCAGCAAGATGGCCTGTATCGTGCGCCATCCATGAAGGCTTTTGAACAGAATGACTCTTGGGGGACGTTGAGTAAAGAAAGAAGGTTGCTGTTTGCTAAGCAGTGGGCTCAGAAAGATGTGGAGGATAAGGGGAGAAATCTCAGTTAATTTCTTATTTATTTCTTCTTTCCCTCTACTGCAGGCTAGGGAACTAGCCATGGCTTTTCTTTTTTCTTGTGTTTTTTTTTTAATTTATTTTTTTATTGAAGTATAGTTGATTTACCAGGTTGTGTTAATTTCTGCTGTACAGCAAAGTGACTCAGTGATACACATATATACATTCTTTTCTATATTCCTTTCCATTACAGTTTATCCCAGGATATTGAGTATAGTTCCCTGTGCTGTATCTATACAGTAGGACCTTGTTGTTTTTCTGTTCTATATGTAATTGTTGCCACTGCTTTTCTGAGTCCGGCCTGGGAAACAGGTAGTGTGGGGCTAAATATGCTTAATCTGAAGAAACTTGAAGGGATAAAGAAGCTGCTGAGGCAGGGCAGGAAGTAGGTTCTATTAATTCAACAAAAATTTACTGAGCAATGCCTTTGTGCCAGGCACCCCAGGACTTGTGCTGAGTGCTGGGGCCACAAAGTTGAGTAAGACCCAGCCCTGGCCACAAGGAGCTCCCAAGCTCTTGTTGAAGTCAGACTCAAGCAGATGACTTTGATATAACGTGATAAGATAGCAAAGGAGGGAAGGTATCTCTCCTCTAATAGCCGGAGGGCTGTCATGTGAAAAGAGGGTGCTTATTTTAGGGACTTCAGTGGGTGCTTAGTGTTGCTGGGGGAGCTGATTTAAGTTCACCAGGAAAACAGGGAAGCCAGGGACCTGAGCCCAGTATGCCCTGCCTTCCGAGGCAGTGTCTTCTCTCTCTGGTTGTGGTTGATTGTAAACAAGCTTCCTTATCAGCCTCCTCAGAAGGACTTAAGCATTCTAGGTTGGAGTCAAGAACGTATCTGAAGTCCCTGGTAGGGGTGAGGCTGGGCCCACCTAGGGTCTGAGCTCTGCAGGGAAGGATATGGAATCCAAGGGCCACATGACCAGAAATAGAGAGATGTAAATGGTGCTTTGGAATCACACAGGAGCAAGGGGATAGCTCTACTTGGGGGTCCTTAGTTCTTCCAAAGATCTGGATATTGTCAAGTGAATTTATATTAGGTCCTCAAAGGTATTAGAGGTAAATACCATTTTCTTAAAAGACTTTATTTGTTTAGAGCAGTTTTAGGTTCATAGTAAAATTGAGAGGAATGTTCCCATACACCCCCTGCCCCCCAACAATGCATAGCCTCCACTGCGATCAACATCACTCACCAGAGTGGGACATTTGTTAAAACTGATGAACCTACACTGACACATCATAATTGCCCAAAGCCTATAGTTTACCTTAGGGTTCACTCTTGGTGTTGAACATTTTATGGGTTTGGAGAAATGTGTAATGACAGGTATCCATCATTGTAGTATCCTACGGAGTATTTTCACTGCCCTAAAAATCCTCTGTGCTCCACCTGCTGCCTATCCATCCCTCCCTCCTCGGCAACCCCTGGAAACCACTCATTTTTACTGTCTCCATAGTTTTGCCTTTTTCCAAATGTCATCTGGTTGGAATCATACAGTATGATTGTATGATAAGGCTATGAATCATAGTCTTTTCAGATGGCTTCTTTTACTTAGTAATATGTATTTAATGTTCCTCCACGTCTTCATGGCTTGATAGCTCAGTTCTCTTTAGCACTGAATAATATTCCATTGTCTGGATGTACCACAGTTTATTTATCCATTCACCTAACGAAGGACATCTTGGTTGCTTCCAGAGTTGGGCAATTATGACTAAAGTTGCTGTAAACATCTGTGCGCAGGTTTCTGTGAGGGCATGTTTTCAACTGCTCTGGTTAAATACCAAGGAGCATGGTGGTAGATACCATTTTTAATCCTATTTTATGTGACAGTCACTAGCCTCAGCTCCTTACAAACACTAAATCACTCTTCACTGAAAACCTTGCAGTATTATTAACAGACCCATTGACAAATGAGCAAATGGGAGCTCAGAAGGTTATTTTAACGTGCATTTGAGTGGCAGAGCTGGGTTGCCAACCCTAGTTTTTCCTACTCCAAGGGCCTTTTCATTAGAGCTATAGTCAGGTCACCTCAGTTTCTGCTTTACTGGTTTATTTTCATTCCTGGATCACAGCCTTAAACTCACACACAGAGCTCTAGCACCCTGACTGGCAAATAAATGTTACTGGCAATCCAGCCAGCTGCCGTTTCCTGTGTTTATAGACCACATAGCAGGAAAGTGTTTTAAGAGCTGTTTCGAGTGTTGTGTCTGCTTCTCCATGCGAACGTGTGGATGCCGCTTCCGAGAGGGAGGATGGTGACATGGGATGCTCCGTGCTGGGTGGCAGTTCCCGTGTGGTGGGGATTTGGAAAGGAATGCATACGCCACTGGATGAGATCAGAGCCTTTGTTCTGTTTGGTCTGACACCCTGTGGTCTCAAGAAATCAATGGACTGAGAGGTCAGAGTTCTAGAACTACCTCCACTGTCCATCTGTCTTGTGACTTTGGTTAAGATGGTCTGCGTCTGCTTTGCCCATCTGTGCAATTTAGTTCTCTGATGTTTCAAGGCCCTCTGATAAGCCAAGCACCGTGTAGATCCATGAGCCCCAGAGACACAGGATGCATTCCTGACCTTCTGAATCCCTGAGTTTAGGAAGGGGGGAGATACGGAAGCAGCAGATAATCACCAAAGAGGTACATCGTGCTGCAGCCGTGCTTCCTCCAAGCTTTCAAAGGATCATCTTGTACTGCAGGGTGTTTGGACCTTCTTAATTAGATAGAGACAGACAGCTGGTGAGATCTTACATTTGTCGTGAACCTACTATGTGTTGTTTTACTCTTTTCTTAATCCTGAGGGGATTTGTAGGTAGTATTTCCATTTTACAAATGAGAAAAGTGAGACAGATCAATTAAAAAATTTATCCAACTTGTAAGTGACTGCAGCAACATCCCGGAATTAGTCTGGCTTCAGAGCCTTATGCCCTTCTACCTCACCTAACAGCCCTTTGAAGGTTTCATTTTTAAGTTTCGAGATACCAACAGTCCAGCATTCCTCCGCTATTGAAATGACTTCTGTTTCTTTTGCATTAGTGTGTTTCTGGATATCACTGTCAATCAGGAGATGATAATGGCCTGGTTGTTGCTGCCTGTCTTTCTAGCCTCTTCTCTCCTGCCACCCCCCCCGCCCCACCCCCTTGACCACTCAAGTTCCTGCATTTTCAACACTGCTGGGTCTTGCTCAGATTCGTTAATGAATCGACAAATCAACAAACGTCTTCTTCCTGGGTACATTTTTCTCTTAGGTGCAATGGTATACATTTTTTTACAAATATACTCTCCTTTGAAAACCTTTCTCAGATTGTATTACCTGTTTCTCATTCCTCCACCTATCTCTCTACTCCCATCTCAAAGCAGGATATGTGTGTGTGTGTGTGTGTGTGTGTTTGTGTGTGTGTATGCTGCCGCAGCACATTAGATGTGCCCCAACCCACACCTCTGTTGGAGCACTTTTCCTATCACATCATCATGGTTAGTTTACATCAGCCTCCCAGACTAGACCATGTCTCCTTGGGGTGATAGTGGCCTGGTTTTTATATTTCCCTAGCACTTTGTATGGTGCCTAGTACATAGCAGGCACTCAGTTCATTCGTTCATTTCTTTATTAACATTCATTATTCATGTGCTCTGTGCTGGGTGCTAGGGAAACAATGGCAAACAAAACTGGACTTGTCCCTGCCTTCCTGAGCTTAATAAAGGTTCCTTGGAGGAAACTGAAATTGATCAATTTACCTGTGAAAGAAGGCTGCTGTCTTAGTCTGCTCAGGCTGCCTTAAGAAAGTACCACAGGGACTTCCCTGGTGGCGCAGTGGTTAAGAATCCACCTGCCAATGCAGGGGACATGGGTTCAAGCCCTGGTCCGGGAAGATCCCACATGCCATGGAGCAGCTAAGCCCGTGAGCTGCAACTGCTGAGCCTGCACTTTAGAGCCCACGAGTCACAACTACTGAGCCCACGTGCCACAACTAATGAAGCCTGTGCGTCTAGAGCCCACGCTCCGCAACGAGAGAAGCCACTGCAATGAGAAGCCCGCGCATCGCAACGAAGAGTAGCCCCTGCTCACCACAACTAGAGGAATCCCGCGCGCAGCAATGAAGACCCGACTCAGCCCAAAAAAAAAAAAAGACTTCAGTTATTAAAAAAAAAAAAGAAAGTACCACAGGGGAGGGATAAATTGAGAGACTGGGATTGACATATACACACCACTATACATAAAATAGATAACTAATAAGGACCTACTGTATAGCACAGGGAACTCTACTCAATACTCTGTAATGACCTATATGGGAAAAGAATCTAAAAAGAGTGGATATATGTATAACTGATTCACTTTGCTGTACACCTGAAACCAACACAACATTGTAAATCAACTATACTCCAATAAAAATTATTAAAAAAAAAAAAAGAAAGTACCACAGACTGGGGGCCTTAAACTACACACAGTTCTTTTCTTACAGTTTGGAGGCTAGAATTCCAAGATCAAGGTCTAACAGGTTTCGGGTTCTGGTGAGGTCCTTTTTCCTGGCTTGCAGAGGGCCACCTTCTCCCTGTGTCTTCACGTGGCCTTTGCTGGGTGGGTGCTTGTGGGGAGAGAGAGAGCTCGAGCTTTCTGGTTATCTCTTCTTATAAGGACACTAATCCTATCAGATCTGTGCTCCACCTCATGACCTTATCTGACCCTAATTCCCTCCCAAAGGCCCTATCTCCAAATACCATCACCCTGGAGGCTAGGGATTCAACATATGAATTTGCAGGGTCGGGTGGGGACGGTGATTCAGTGCAGTCCATTGCAACTGTCAGTGACCTTCTGGAGAGAATACCTCTGTGAATTTAATGATAGGGATTTTCGGAGGAGGGGTGGGGAAGATGCGTATAGAGCAGGTAGGGGCACATTTCAGGGTAGTTTATGGCTCCCTCTACACACCATCCCCTCCATCCTGCCCCAACCTGGGCTGACAGGGGATCGTGCTTGCTACCCCTCTTTCCCTTGTGGCTGCACTCAGCCTACATCTGACTGTCTGACCTATCTTCCTCTGGGTCCAGGTGGCCAATAAGGAAATAGAAGCCATAAGAAATGAGAAAGGGAAATGCCCACAGCCTGAGAGAGAGAAGGTGGTGACGGCTGTATCTCTTTCCCAGGCCTTTTCACTCACCACTTATCAGTGCTTTGCATGGCGCAGTCCCAGGATGCCTGACTCACTGCTGTGGGTGCTGAGTCTGCCAGCACTGCTGCGGGGACCTGCTGTACAGAGGCCAAAAGCTGTGTCTTCGGGAGCTGCTCCCTGGGCTCAGAAGTTCTCTGTTCTCCACAAAGTGGCAGCCATGGGAAGGGGCTGCTATTCCCAAACCCTCCAAGTGTCTCAGAGGACAGGCTGGATTTCCCTCTGTTTGACATGCCATGGAACTAATTCCTCCATTCATTTCTGAGGTGCAGGTCAGGGAAAAGAAGACGCACACCAGGATTCTGAAGGTGTGGGCTCCAGTCCCAGCTTTTCACTTGATTTCCCGGGTGATCCTGGGCAATTCATTTGTCCGATTTCAAATAATGTGCATGATACCCCTGCCCTAGCCTGAGAACTGTGCTTGGTCAGTGGGCATCTAGGAATAAACAAGACGACTTCTGCTTTGAGGACATCAGTGACATATGCCATGTGATTCAGGCTGCGAAGAGGAGTGTGACGTATAAATAGGGACCTCACCAAAGGACCACTTAGCCTCATCGAATCTGGGAAGGTGCCTTTCGAGGAGGTGCCACTCGAGCCAAAGAGCAAGAAGGACAATTGGACATGTTGAGGGTGGAGGGATGGGGAGAGGAGAGGACGTTAGAGGCAAAGAGATCAGTGTGTGCATAGGTGTGTGGATGAGAAAGTTGGGCATCAAGGAGTGGAGGGCATGGGTGCACGTGGTGTGCATTTCCGGATATGTGCGTGAGATGCACTGTGGCCAGTGAAGCTGGACACATGGGCAAGAATCACACTGTAGTAAGGGTCTGAGTTAATACGAAGGCTGTGGAACGGCACCAACGGATGTTGAGCAAGTACACGGCATAACCAGGTTTGTCTAATAGAGCCCAGCCTCATCATACAAAATGTGGTCCCCAGACCAGTGGCTTTAGCACCACCCCAGGAGCTAGTTAGAAATGCAGAATCTGAGCTCCATCCCAAACCCACTAAATCAGAATCTACTGTTAATAAAATCCCTAGGTGATCGGGAGGTACCTTAAAGTTGGAGCCGTGCTGATCTATAGTAAGGGTCAGCGAACTTTGTAAAGAGCCGGAGAGTAAATATTTTAGGTTTTGCCAGCCACACCGTCTCTGTGACAAACTATTCAGCCTTTTGCCTTTGTAGCGCAAAAGCGGACAGACAATATGTAAACAAATGAGGTGGCTGTGTTCTGATAAAAGTTTATGGGAACTGAAATTTGAATTTCATGTCATTTTCACCTGTCGCAAAGTATTCTTCTTCTGATTTTTTTCATCCATTTAAAAATGTAAATACCATTCTTAGCTGGCAGGTTGTATAAGAGCAGGCAAAGCAGGCTGGATTTGACCTTGGGCTTGTGGTTTGCTGACCCTTGATCTATAGGATTCTGATCCTCCGCCTGCAAGTGATACCTCCTGATGTTTATGCTTTATTGTGAAAATCCAATAAGCTGGGAATGACATCCAAGCCAAACCTTGATTTATCAGATGAAGAAATGGAGGCCCAGAGAGAGAAACTGACCTGCTCAAAGAAACACAGCTGGTTAGCACTGGTTAGGACTCAAACACAGGCTCGCTTATTTCCACGAAAACACTCATCCCCTGTCCCATGTACAAGCAATCTGGGAGAACTAGAGCCCTTGTTTTTTCTCCACAACTGCAGCAGAATAAGGAATGCTTAAAAAGGCAAATTGACTTTTTCTTTCTGATAAGTTACAATTAGTTAAGGGCTTTTTAATGTCAAAGCTACTTCCACAAAGCCAACTACTCGGGCTTCCCTGGCGGCGCAGTGGTTGAGAGTCCGCCTGCCGATGCAGGGGACGCGGGTTCGTGCCCCGGTCCGGGAAGATCCCACGTGCCGTGGAGCGGCTGGGCCCGTGAGCCGTGGCCGCTGAGCCTGCGTGTCCGGAGCCTGTGCTCCGCGCAACGGGAGAGGCCACAGCAGTGAGAGGCCTGCGTACCGTAAAAAAAAAAAAAAAAAAAAAAAAAGCCAAATACTCTTGAGCAGCTTGTGCTGGGAAAATACATTATGCAGAGCAAAACCCTAGACTTTTCAACACCTGAAATAAGATATCAAAGCTCTTTTTTTATTTAGAAAAATTAAAGTTAGATTAGGTGCTGCTTGATAGCAAATGAAGTTTGCCTAGACATCATTTCATGTGTACGTATTTGTTTTTATTTATTTATGTAAGTATGTATTTATTTATAAGGTCAAATTTTTTTTTTTTTTTTTTTTTT
>RJWK010019105.1:0-24995 GCA_004363435.1 Platanista minor | reverse complement strand
AACACTGTTCTAGAGGTTTCAGAGTGTTTACTATCACTATTAGTATCATTAGTACTACTACTACTACTACTACTACTACTACTACTACTAATTACCAGTATTCCTCAAGATGTTTATAATTTAATTGAGGACTTAAGAACTACATTTGAACAATGATACAAGTTTAAAAAATAAGTTTAAAAAGTGGAGCATCTTGGTAACTGGTGTAAGAATTACTTTGCTAGGAGAAATGTCTTTTTTGAGATGATGCTTTGATAAGCTTGGGCAAGAATTAGGCTCCGAGGCCGGACTAGTCCTCAAGTTTCTGCAAGAATGAATTTAAAACGCAGGTTGGTCAAGAGGGTCATCGATGGTGGTATGAGAGGTGGCTTTAGGGAGAGGAAAGCCAAATGGGTATTTCTTGTGTGAAATTCTGTGTTCTCTGCAATGTGACCCTTCCTTATTCTCTCTCTCTATATTAGTAAAACCATAAAACTCATGATAAAAGTTTGTGGAGTGGATTTCCTTTGGAAACCAGTGAAGGAGCTGGGATTTATAAAAACACAAAATTGCATGTGATTAAATGTAAGACAGTGATGCTATTAATAAGTCCTATAATTTTGGAAAAGGGCAAGGTCTCTGTGGTTGGAGTTGTCTCTGGGAAATGAATCTTGAGCTGAATCTGAAAGGAAGGGTACAATATGACTGAGAAAGAGGGCATTCCAGCAGTGACTATGACATTAGTAAAGGCAGGAATGTACCTAAGACAAGCTTGAAACAACAAATGAATGGTTTGGTCTGCCTGACTCCTTCAGGCTTTCAGTAGAACTGCAAGATTGTGCACTTACTTGTAAGTGAATATTAGGACTATTCTGAATAAGGTTGTAGTTTTGTTGTTGTTGTTGTTGGTTTGGCCACACTGCATGCCATGCAGGATCCTAGTTCCCCGACCAGGGATCAAACCCGTGCCCCCTGCAGTGGAAGCCTGGAGTCCCAACCACTGGACCCGCCAGGGAAGTCCTAAAGTTGTAGTTCTTAATAAAGGGTGAGCCTTCCATAGCCTGTGAGTTTTTACCATACTTCACTGTGAGAGGCACTATTCGTTTTGTTGTGAGACTTGGCCTTAATAGGGTTAAAAAAAGGTGGATTGAGGGAAGAAATGAGACAGAGAAGAGTCTGTTAAGAATACAGAGGAGGAGCCACCGGAGATGGGAGAACCAGGATAGATTGGTGTCATTGGGGTGAAAGTAGGAGAAAATTTTGAGAAGCATGGTTGACCCATAAAACCCATAGCTCAGAGAGGTCAGGAGAAGGGCCTTTTGGCAACCTGGATTTCCTGATGTCTATTAACACATCGCAGCACTGTGGGTGTGTGACTGGTTGGAGGGCCTTGAAAGGCACATTGCGGAGAATTAGGAGGAGGAGGGTGGGGAGGAAATGGAGCCATAGTGAGAAGCGTGGCAATGAAAGGAAGGAATGGAAAGAATGGCAAGTCGAATAGGAGGTCCAGTCAGGTAACTCTGTTAACAGGCAGAGAAGATTTGTAGCACCAGGTGAGAGAGTGGAAGGAAACAGTTTGGAGACAGGGACTAGAGATGTTCTTACAGTGAGGGGTTCCATGAAACTGGCCAAGGTAGACAGGATCTGGACAAGTAGGGCTGAGTTTACTTGGCAGGAGGAGGGATGTTCTCCCTCTGGATGCCTCCTTCAGGGGTGGTTCTGTGAGCGAGAATGCCAGAGAAGGGGAGGGCAGAGCCTTGACCCCCAGAACCGGCAAAGTGTGGGATCAGGGTCTTCTGGGCTCTGCTGTATGGAAGAGGTTTAATCTTTTGGGAGATATGATTCTGGTAGAGAATGGAGGCCAAGGAAGATATTGAGGGAAAATATGGGTTGAGTTTATTTGATTACTAGAGTTTTGATGCCAGAATAATTGAGTTAAAAAAAAGCATTTGCAGGGCTTCCCTGGTGGCGCAGTGGCTGAGAGTCCGCCTGCCAATGCAGGGGACATGGGTTCGTGTGCCCCGGTCTGGGAAGATCCCACATGCCGCGGAGTGGCTGAGCCCCGTGAGCCATGGCCACTAAGCCTGCGCATCTGGAGCCTGTGCTCCGCAACAGGAGAGGCCATAACAGTGAGAGGCCCGCGTACCGCAAAAAAAAAAAAAAAAAAAAGCATTTGCAGAGGGAACAGGCAAAGGAGAAGTGCCATGATGTACAAACAAACATCTCTGGGGGCCAGGATAGCACCAGTGACTGAAGAGGGCTGGTCGTGAACTGGAGAGCTCCTGCCCAGGCTAAAGGGGAAAGCCACTGCTCGGCTTCTGCAGATGTCACTGTGTGGGGATGCACGGCCAGTATTGCCCATCCTGGGAGATTTGGAGTTTACGTGAAACCTCCTGATGAATTGGCACGTGTTTCCAATTTTTGAAAATGCTGTGTGACTCAAACAAAAATGCCTGTTGACAGTTTTTGGCCCTTGGCCACCAGTCTGTCAACCCTGTTAAATAAGGGCTGAGGATGCCTTTTGTGTGGCCATTTTGGCTTTTTGATGGCTGGCTTTATTTGGGACTACCACTTATGATGGAGATTTGTCTTCGTGGGTTTCAATCTGAGTGCTATTCTTCTGACTCCAATGACAAATTGACACCATTAAAATACAGTTTTCACTGAGGTACTAGACTTTCAACGTCTTCTGAAATAATCTATAACCACAGCTTTGTACTCCACTAAATTCAACCAAAATTTGAAAGGCATGGGGCAATTGGTCAGAATTTATGTTGCAATGTATTGAGTGGCACTTTTCCTGTTACCTTGGAATCGGTAACTAGGGCCCACGTATCAAACACCTCTTATTTTAAAGTGAGATGCAAATAAGTGGAGTCAGACACTTCCCCAGAGCTCAGTAAGTGGTGGCCAAACTGTTCCCATTCTAAACTATCACCTCATACCTCCCCCATCCCTTCCCAAATGATAAAAGAAGATATGGGGTAGAGAGGAGAAAGTTACAGTTGTGAGTAGCTGACCAAATATCCAGATGTTACGGTGTTTCCCTCCCTTCCCCACGGCGGCTTTCCTGCTGACCTCAAAGCCCTGTGAAATGTGCACTACTGGATAAGAGCCTGTGGGTAACCCAGGAGACTGGCTTCTCACCCTGGCTAGATGGTGGGTGAGATGGGGCAGCAGAGGCCCTCCTTGGTGCTGTAATTAGCATGGAGTGGAGCTAAGTGTGGGGAAAGAAGGAGAGAGGCTGGCATGGCTCCTGGAAGTGTAGGGGCATATGTGAACTTGCAGATTGATGGCTGCTTCTTGCATGGCTCTGGCAGTCTGCCAAAGCTGATAGAGACACCGCAGGGTGAGTTGTCTAACAAGGCAGAGGAACTCCCCCACCCTACCTGGAAGGCCCGGAAGAGGATGTTCATGGTTCCTGTGGCTTCACAGAAGAAGCATAGAATGCAGAATGAGAGGCGTGAGTTCTGGGATGATCAGGTGACATCTAGTTAGGGGATGGGGCAGATGCTTGGAGGCATGGACCTCTGGCAAAGACGACATGGAAACACAGTTGCCCCACTCTCTGCGAGCATTCTCAGTCACGGACGGAGATGAAGTGAAGCAAGGCATCTCTGCAAGTAAACCACATGCACCTTCTTGGTAGAAACTGCCAAATTAGCGAAGACCACCAGCAGCAGAGAGAACCAGACTCACTAGAGTGGACACTCGAATAGACTCCTGAAGCTGTCTACCCCTCACAGGCAGCTGGCCTGAGAAGTCAAGCCCTGCCACTTCACGGATCCCACCCTCTCTGCTCCGAAGCACTGGCCAACGGAAGCCTGGGAGGTGGGGAAGGGAGGAGGTACCCTGGACGCTGAGCGTGTCTCCTCTCTACCAGGAGCGTGGAGAGGCAGGGAGAGCAGACCAGGGCCTCTGCTCCCTCTAAGCCCCTACCTGCCCTGAAGTGGGGCTGGCCCTGGGGAGATGGAAGAGGGAGTGCTTTAAACTGGATGAGAAACAGGAATCTAAAAAATAAATAGGTCTGAATCTTAAAAACTGGAATGAGACTCTTCTAATAACTGAAAGTGATTGGAAAGTTGTGGAATCCACCCAGATGTTACTAAGGGACAGTAAGGTATGGTGCTTTGTAGCACAACTGGCAGGAGGGACTGGGGAAAATAAAACCATCTCAAGTCTGTGTCCATTGAGTGCAGACCATACAATTATCTGGTTATATACAGTATAATAGAAAGGATATAGATATTAAAGTCAGGCTGACTTGGGTTTGGGACCTTGCTCGACCACTTACTTTCCACGTGATTTTTGGCAAATTACTTTCCGCACAGTTTTCTTAACTGTGAAATGGGGATGGGTTGTAATGTCAACCTCCCAGACATTTGGGGGAAGATGAAATGAAATAAGTTCTAGGAAGTGTCTAGCGTGATGGCCACAGCATAGATCCTTGAAAGGTGGTTATTACTATAACTCGAGATGTGATAAGTCAAGAACTAATGGCCAATGTAGCTGTCAAATGTCGTTTGCAGTTAGTTGGATGTGTCAAATCTGCTAAGTTTTTGATGTTTCCTAAATCCCAAACTATCTTTTTCAATGAAGGCAGTACAGTTTCAAAGCATTTTTCTGCTTAATTTGGAAGTTTAAACGTATCTAACTGGAATCTAATACTATGAAAACCGTGAAAAAGGGCCTCTTGTCCTGATCAGAAAGATGAGGAAGCTCCAAAGAAGAGATATGAGGCCAGGCTTCTGCCAGCCTGCAAGTGTGCCACACACGTTTCACTGGGAAGATGCTCTGAATGACATGCTCTCAGCTTTGCAAGCTTGTTCCTTGGCAACCTTGGCTGGAAGGGGTTTTCGTGTTGCCAGCTAAAGCCCTGCCACTTGGGGCTGGCTTGAGTGCCTTTGCTCCCGACCGTTTCCCTATCCCCAACCCAAGGAACTTTTGTTTGTGTGATGGCCATTGTATCTGTTCCCTTCTACTCACTGGCCCTGGCCCAGACTTCCTCTCCACATCCTCCAGCTCAGCCATGCACACGGGAGGTTTGCTCTGAGAAGGCTTTGGCATTGTCATTCTCACCTGGCTCCTTGTCTCTCTCTTTACTTTGTCTGGAGCCTGGATTCTTTGGTGGCCCACTGAAAACTGAAGTGCTGGCAAGATGGCAATGCTCTAGTCCCTTGCTGGCATGGGAAGGGGCAGTTGCAGAGTTGTGGAGTTCACAAGAAGGCTCCTTCTGCCTGTGGATGGTCGGTTCCTTCCCTTCCCCTCCCTTTCCTTCCCTTTCCTTCTCTCTTCACTCATACTGTAAACAAGTGTCTTTTGTGGTCTATTTCATGCCATATTTTTCACATTTTTGTGCTTTTTTGGGAGGTGATCACACTGTTTAAAATGGCCCTCAAGTGTAGTGCTGAAGTCCTGTCCAGTGTTCCTAAGTGCAAGGAGGCCTTACGTGGAAAGTACACGTGTTAGATAAGCTTTGTTCAGGCATGAGTTATAGTGCTATTGGCTGTAAGTTCGATGTTAATGAATCAATAGATGTTATATGTGGTGTCTCTAAAAGAAACACACATAAAACAAAGTTGTATATTGATAAGTTGACAAAAACATTGTAACCGGAGGTTCACAGGAACCTAACCCTGTATTTCCCTAGGAGCCGTGATGCAGTGTGCAATGGCTCAGTGTTTGTGGCGACTTTATAGACCATAACTACCATGAATAATGAGACTCGATTATATATCTCTTTCTGGCAAAGATGATAACAGATATCTCCTTGCCATCTAAGTTTGGCTAGACATACAGCCATCATTCTAAGCCATGTTGTCAATTTGCTAAACACTGCCACTATGCTATACAGGTTTGTTTCCTCACTTCATAAAATCCCGTACACAATATCTTACATGGTCCCTAGCAAGTGGTTGGTGCTCAGTAAATGCTTATTGAATGAATGAGTGCATAAATGAATAAGTGAATGCTTCATATCTACAAGATAACCTAGTCTAGTATTCAACATCTTAAGAAATACATGAATTGATCTGGGAATGAATATTTTCTTTCTTTTCAGGTAAGTCATAAAACCTTTAAGTTGCCTTCTAGTTGATTATATACTATTTGTATATAGTATATAATCCAGTTTCCCAATCTGGCTATTGGGACTTTCTGAATGGAATTTTATGGTTTGCTGTATAGATTATTTATTTCCCTTAGTCCTGTCTGATAAGATTAAGGTCTATTTGGCTTGGATAAGAGTGCACTATTCCCTTACCAAGAGCACTGTGATAAACAGAGAGGTTATCAGCTACTTGTGTGGATACCCCGTAGTCTGTTTGGCTGTTGTTGGGTTCAGAGGTCAAGAATCACCGACTTGGAGAGGTAGATTATGTAAGGGATTCTGGCCCATGAAGAACCTTATAAATGCCCGGGGACCTATGGAAGTGGATATTTTTGTTTCATTTATTCATCTGTTCAACAAGTATGTTGAACAAGTATTTTGGTGATGTAATTTATAGTATAAAATATGTGACTTCCCTGAGATTGCAGCTGTTCTGTGGCATATTGGAAAATAGTCCTATGTAGAAAGCAATACATTTCATAATTTATTTCTTAAATATTCATTGAGTACCTGTTATGTCCAGGCACTTGGGATATAACAACAGACAAAGCCTTTGCCCTTTGAAGTTTACATTCCTTCAGGAAAAGCAGACCCTGAACAATCCGATTAGAGAAGTACTCTCTCCTTTGGCCTTGTCCCTAACCCAGCCAGTTTCTCTCACATCACCTGTTTTATTGTCCCCATATTATTACATAACATTATCTTGCTTTTCGGGGGGGGGGTCTATTTGCTTATTGTCTGTCTCTCTTTTCATATAGATACGTAGCTCCAAGAGAGTGGAGACCTTGTTTTCCTGTTGCTGAATTTTCATCACCTAGGAAAGTGTTTGGTCTAATAGTGGGTGCTTAATAAATGTTTGTTCTTATTTAATTATAATTGTGGTGATGCTATGAAGTGTATTCCTAGAGATTTTGACTTAGTGCAGGGAATCAGGAATACATCTTTAAGAAAATACTGATTGAACTGAACTCTGAAGAAGTAAGAATTGACTGAAGGCAGCAAGGAACGTATAATCCAGGCAGAGGAATCAGGACAAAGCATGGCACGTTGGAGTGTGTGAGATAAAGTCAACATATCTGGAGTTCAAGAGTAGGAGAATACATGAGAAGAGCCTATAAAGGTAGGAGAGGGCAGGACATTGAGGGATTTCAGGCTGTGTGTAGGGATTTAAAGTTTTATCCTATGAGCAGTGGGAAGCAATTGAAGAACTGTAAACAGGAAATCAATCTTGTGGCTCTATAGATTGGAGGGAGACAAATAAGTGTGACCTTTTGTGGTTCTGACGATCAGGCATTCAGTTTTGGAAATCTTGAAGTCGAAGTACCTATAAAACATCTCCAGTTGGAGATGTCAAATAGACAATTGTGTGTATACATACTATTGGGTTCAGAGAAGAGGTCTGAAGTGAATAGACACATTAGAGTGACAGCCCTGTAGATGGTATTTGAAGTCAAGGGTATTGATGAATTGGTTAGGGAAAGAGTATAGACTTAAAAAAAGAGAGTCTCCGTCTTGGGGAACTTCAACTTTAAAGACTTGACAAAAAGGATGAGCAGGGAAGAATCTTAAAAGCAGGGGGGGCTGAGTTATTTACACCAATTTCTATAGCCTCTCTAAACAGTTTTGTTGTCAGTTGCCCAAAGATAATGCATCTACCTTGAGCCTAATCTCTCTACTGGAATTCAACTTAATTTACCACATTTGAATGATTCATTTTCTTGTCCATTCCTTCTACTGTCCTCGAGAGCCGCGACTTTGTCTTTTAAAACTAGATGCTTGAGGGTTTCCCTGGTGGCACAGTGGTTGAGAGTCCGCCTGCCGATGCAGGGGACACGGGTTCGTGCCCCGGTCGGGGCAGATCCCACATGCCGTGGAGCGGCTGGGCCCGTGAGCCATGGCCGCTGAGCCTGCGCGTCTGGAGCCTGTGCTCCGCAATGGGAGAGGCCACAACAGTGAGAGGGCCACGTACCGCAAAAAAAAAAACAAAAACAGAAAACTAGATGCTTGAGACCCTAGCATCTAGCACACTGACAGCTTAGTAGCCAAGGAATATGTCTGTGTTTGAGTGGGAATAAAGAACCTCCTTAGGAAAGATGAGTAAGAACGGAAAGCAGAGTTTTTCTCACACAGCTTCTCTGTATGGCAACCGTAGACACTTAATTTTAAGAATTTTGTCTATAACTGAAACGGTGACTTTCAGGTATCAGCAAGCATATGGGAAACTTTCTGGGGGCAGAGGAATCCAAATTCTTCATCTATGGTGTCTTTGCATGGATTCGCTCCTACTCTAAGACCTATGGCTGCTAGAAGACATTTGCAGAAGCTGCTGCATCAGAGTTTGGTATCCACATCAGAATGCTGGCCTGCTCGGGTCTACCAGTAGGCCTTTTCTCTCTTTTCCATCTCTCTTTTTTCTTTGGCTGTGCTGCGTGGCTTGAGGGATCTTAGTTCCCCACACCAGGGATCGAACCCATGCCCCTGCAGTGAAAGCGCAGAGTCCTAACCACTGGACTGCCGAGGGAAGTCCTCCATCTCCTTCTTGATTGTGTACTGCCACTTTCCCTAACTTTATATGGATCCTTCTTTTTCCTTTGCCCAGAGAATCCCAGGGGTATGTTTCACAATTATAGGCATTATTTTACTCAGGTTTTAATTATATTTTTGTATGGCTAGTGATGCTCTTCTCCGTGTTTCATGCTGAAATATATTACTTCATTTCATGCAGTTTTTACCTTTGGTAATGAATGAGGTTTCTGTATTCCCTGTGATAATGGCTCTAATAATGCTAATATGATTGATGTGCGAAGGTGAGTGGGCCATGCTGCCCTCCCGTCATTCCTCATTCCTGCGGGTGTGTCTGTGCTAGCATAGCCTGCCATGTCCATTTTTGGAGATTGGCTCTTTTTCCTGGGCTGAAGCAACAGCTGTAATGTGGAAACCTTGCTGTCAGCTAGTGATCCAGTCCTTGTTGCCTGGACTCTGCTTCAATTCATGATCTTTGCTGCCTGAATTTTCTTTTCTCGAGACTTACTGTTTTCTTCTTAACCTGTGGAATTTTACGCTTACTTGACCTGTGGAATTTTTCTTAAGTCCCTGGTTTTGAACCAATGCCTCTGTTCTTTTAAGCCAGCTCTGTGTTTTTCAGCCTCTGCCTGCTATCTTTTGTGCTGCCTGTTATGTTTCTCATCTCCAGAGTGACTTGGATGATTGGGCATTTTGTGAGCTTTGGGGAAAAGCATCAGCATGACCTGTGTGACTGGAGAAGACTGGGGCTCAGCTTTTGAGGGTTGGGGGAGTGAGTGTGTGGAGGGTACTGGGGTAGAGAGTCTTAGGGGCTATTTCAACAAAATAAATTTCACTGATTTCAAATCAAGATGAATATGAAGTTCTGTCTACATGAGTGAAGACCAATTTTTAAAACATTTGAAGGCATACATTTAAGATGACAGCCTAATGTTAAAATGGGAAGTTATGATTCATAAGCAGTAGTATAATTTTGAATAACGTGACCTTATTCATCGACACTAACTTGCTTTACATCTGCGGTTTCATTATATTAGTACTGTGAATAAAACCCAGAAAAGTTATAGAGGAGGATGTGATTTTGATTTTTTTTTATTCAATAGTCATTACTTACATCCCTTTTACATTTTTGCAAATTTTTATTTTTTTTTTTGCGGTATGCGGGCCTCTCGCTGTTGTGGCCTCGCCCGTTGTGGAGCACAGGCTCCGGACGTGCAGGCTCAGCGGCCATGGCCTACGGGCCCAGCCGCTCCACGGCATGTGGGATCTTCCCGGACCGGGGCACGAACCCGTGTCCCCTGCATCGGCAGGCGGACTCTCAACCACTGCGCCACCAGGGAAGCCCCTCTCTTCCTCTTTTAAGGACCCTTCTGATTACACTGGGTTCACCTGGATAATCCAGGATAATCTCCCTGTTTATTTTTTTTTTTTTTTTTTTTTTTTTTTGCGGTACACAGGCCTCTCACTGCTGCGGCCTCTCCCGCTGCGGAGCACGGGCTCCAGACGCGCAGGCTCTGCAGCCACGGCTCACGAACCCATCCGCTCCGCAGCATGTGGGATCCTCCCAGACCAGGGCACGAACCAGTGTCCCCTGCATCGGCAGGCGGACTCTCAACCACTGCGCCACCAGGGAAGCCCCTCTCTTCCTCTTTTAAGGACCCTTCTGATTACACTGGGTTCACCTGGATAATCCAGGATAATCTCCCTGTTTAAAAGTCAGATGGTTAGCAACCCTAATTCCCCTTTTCTGTGTAACCTAATATATTTATAGATTTAGAGATTAAGAGTTGGACATCTTTAGGAGTGCTTTATTCTGCGTACCACAACGTCTTGTGAATATGGAGCCATCTAGTGAAAGGGCAGGCTAAGCTCTATACATCTTTTTCACATTATTTGTTGAGCCTATACCTGGTTTTCATTCACCACAATACAGTTCTCATAATGATTTGAGAACAATAGAAATTTAACTTTAAAAGGGACCTTATATGATACCTAGCCCAATCTTCTATCCCGTAAAGTATTATTCTATAGAATCTATAGTTCATTTAGTGTCTGTTAATGGTTTACTATGAAGGATACTCCCTACTTAGCAACAAAATCAGTTGCACTGTTGTATAGCTTTAATTGTTTTGTCATCCTATCATCTGGTCCTTTATCATCTCTACACAGTAGCCCTCTGGTTCTGACTTTTGGAACAATGTAGACGTACTTTTCCTATGGTGTTACTATCTCAAGAAATGGTGCTACCACCCATACAGTTGTCTGAGCAAAATTTTTCAGAGTCCTGTCTCTCTGTTCACCACTATTAGATATCCTAAAATATACAACTCCTAAAATATCTCTCAGGTCTGTCTACTTTTTTCGTTTCAGTAACTATACTTTTCAGTCCTAGAATGTAAAATTTTTTAATAGCTTCCATTTCTCTACTTATAGTCTCATTTTTTTAATAATTAAAACCATATTTTTTTCTTGAATTCTCTGAGCATATATATTTTCTTTTAATTTCTTGAATACATTTATAATAATTATTTAAAAGTTTTTGATAAATCCAACACCTGGGCCATCTTGGGGTCAGTTTCTATTGATTACTGTTTTCTTAACTATGGACCACATTTTCCTTTTTCTTTGCAGATCTAGCAATTTTTGATTGTATGCTGGATATTGCAGGTGATACATTTTAGATATTATGTGGTCTGTTATCTTCCTCTGAAAATATCTTCCTCTGAGGAGTATTTTTTCTTTTTAAAAGGCAGTTGCAGTGTCTTTTTTAGAAGTCACTTGATCACCTTGAACTTGGATAAGCTTGGGTTATGCTTTGCTAGAATGGTTCTTTGGAAAGCTCTATGTGTTACCTAAGCCTCTCTAACTTACTGGGACTTAATTTATAAACTGTTTCCTTTGAAGATCTTGTTAAGGTTTAGTTTTAGGCTTTTCTTGGGAAGGTCTAGAGTAGTCTGTACTCTAAGGCAGTGTTTCTCAATCTTTTCAAAATTATTACCCATCAGGGAGACTTTTTAGACATTTTCACTCCTTCCCCTCCCCACCCCCCGCCCCCGGTCACTGACCCTGCCCCCACTTCCCCACTCCTCTTGTGAAGTTTTAATACCACAGATATAACTATATACCTGCTTATGAGCTGTGTAATATCTAAGATGTTTTTCACTCCCCCTCTCCTCCCAGAATTAATTTTCACCCTTTTGGTGATATCATCCTTGTTGAGAGTACATGTCAGAGGGTGTGGTCCCTATTAGTAAGGTGAAGCCTTTTTGGTGTTTCTGCTGGATGCCCAGGGGATTTATGAGGTGATAATGAGATTTTTCCTCTCGGGCTGTGCCAGAAGGCCAATGTCTTCCACCAAGGCTCAAACTCTAGTTTTTTTGTTTCTTTTTCAAACCTATGGCAGCCACTCTCTGGGAAGCTTTAGGTAGTCTCACCTGGGCTGTACAGTCCAGCTGTCAGCTAAGGACTTGCAGGGACACCACATGGACTTCCAGGGCACCTTGTTATACAGCTTCCTTCTCTCTAGTGCCCTGCCTTGCAGATTCCAACTCTTCAAATTCAGAACTCTGTTTTCTCAATTCAGTGAGCCTGCTGTGCTCTACTTGGATTCTAGCTCACTTTGCTGTTTTTGGTTAAGTTGTTCCTAGGCAAAGAGCTGGACAGTTGGGGTCACCTTGCAAATTTTTCTTCTCTCAGAGGTTGCAGTCTTGCACTGCCTCTTTTCCAATGTCTGAAAATTGTTGCCCTTATTCAGTTTTATGGTTCTATGGCAATGGTGGGAGGCTTAGTCCTGTACCAGTAACTCCAGTCTCTCTGACTTCTATTGGAAGCAGAAATCCTTCCTTTACTTCTTTTAGTCCCCATCCATAGCTAGTACAGGTGATAATCATTGCCCTAGGATTAAAACAATAGGGTTTTAACTAGTCTCCTGGTCTCCTTACTTTCAGCCCCCATACAACTTCTAGAGGGAGCTTTCTAAAACACCTATCTCTTCTGTAATTTCACTGTTGGAAACCCTTCTTAGGAATTCTATTACCCTTAGGATAAAGTTCAGAATCTCTAAAGTGACTCACGGTCCTCCCTCTTTGATTCATCCCCTATCTTCCTCTCCACCCTTTGGGTTTTGTTGCCCTATGTTGAACACTTGTGTGTGGCACACTGATCTTTTCCAGTTGTCAGTTGTACACTGGTGTCACTTGCCTTTGTATGTTTATTTTCCTGTGTCTGGAATCCCCACGTCCCTGACTTCCCACCTTACTTGGCTAACTCCTGCTCTTCCTTTAGGTTGCAGCACAGAATTATCTTTTTCTGGAAGGCCAGTATAGGTTTCCTGCTATCTGAAAGTAGAACATTCCTATGAAACCTATGAAGTCGAAATGATGTAAAGCGAAAAGGCAGTTACAGCATATCTTGCTAACAGATGCACAAAGTAAATTGAGATAAAGCACACATGCTCACAGACACGGTTCAAAGCTATGGTGGCTTGATGCTGAGATGCTGAGTGCAGTTCCCAGGGAAGGAGCTTGGCGCTGCCACTCACTGCTCCACGTGCGCTGCTTGGGGTGCGTGCTGCCTCTATA
The DNA here is from genome assembly GCA_004363435.1 of Platanista minor. NCBI lineage: Eukaryota > Metazoa > Chordata > Mammalia > Artiodactyla > Platanistidae > Platanista > Platanista minor. The sequence goes on along the minus strand of RJWK010019105.1, from coordinate 11,804 downwards.
ACAGTTTGCTGCAAAACAAACACTGAACCTTTGCTTTTTGCCTTTTCTCATAAAAGTGAAATTCCTCTTTGAATTTCTTTTGGTTAGCAAAAACCGGTACTAATGTAGGTCTTCTGTAAAAGCAAAGTGGTATAAAGTGAACTTTTGAGAAGCGCGAGATACTTGTACCAGGACAGAACCCCTTCTTTATGCTTCATACATTAGCTTAGTGTAATTATTTAACAGTTCTATTTTTCCTCTTTACTCCCTTAGGAAATATGCTGTATAAAGGCAGGGATTTGATCTGTCTTGTCTGGTGCTGTATCCACAGTGCTTATAAAATGCCTGGTGCATGAATAGGCATTCTGTTAATATTTATTTGTTGAATGAATAGATAAACAGGTCATGCTTATTTCCTTTTTCACTTGACTGCTTTTCAGATATACAGAATAGCTGTTGTGGTTCCTTAATCTTCACTTCTTCAGGCTATGTATCCAGAGATCATAAAAGAAAAGTTTACATGTCTATAGCAAGGGTTGACAAACTACAGCCAGATTTGTCTGGCTGTCTGTTTTTGTAAATAAAGTTTTATTGAAACACAGCCATGTCCATTCTTTACAGATAGTCCATTTCTTTTTTAAAGAATTCAATCACTTTCTTTTAAAATCAGGATCTAATGTTTTTTAAGAATTGATTTTATTTAAAAATATTCAATTGACACAATTGTCCAAGAATATGTCAATCGTGCATATTAAATGAAATACAGCAATGTTTTAAATGACCTGAATGATCTCCCTGACACAGGGGATTGTTTTATAAACCCTTATGTGTACGTCCCAGCTTATGGTGGTTCCACTTATGATTTTTTGACTTTACAGTAGTGTGAAAGCAATATGTATTCAGTAGAAACCATACACTCACTTTTGAATTTTGATCTTTTCCCAGGTTAGTGATATGTGAACAATCTTTTCTGGTGATGCTGGGCAGCAGTAGCGTGGGCAGCTTTCAGTCAGCCATGTAACCACGGGGATAGACAACTGATATTCTTACAGTCATTCTGTTCCCAGACAACCATTCTGTTTTTCACCTTTAGTATAGTATTCAATAAGTTACATGAGTTATTCAACACTTTAGTATAAAATAGGGTTTGTGTTGGATGATTTTGCCCAACTCTGGGCTAATGTAAGTGTTCTGAGCACATTTAAGGTAGATTAGGCTAAGCTATGAGTTTGGTAGATTAGGTATATTAAATGCATTTTTGACTTAAGATATTTTCAGTTTACGATGGGTTTATCAAGACCTAAACCCAAGCTGAGGAAGTTGAGGAAGATCTGTAGACTGAAAACTTATCCTCTTAGTTGAGTGTTATTTAGACTGGTGGCTTTTAAGTTCTCCTCCCCTCATTCTGTTTGTTATAAGCAATGGAGTCTTTCCAACAAATGAAATCTTAGCAGGAAGCTCAATTTATAAAACACATAAAGGGAGCTGCTGTGGTTTAAGAGGGCTAGTGCTGGATCCCTATCTACTTGTCCCTGTTTTATTGCCCCATCCCTCCCTTTCTATATGGGCACCTTTGTAGTATCCTTGAAGAGTGAAAACCACTGTTTATGGCATCTCCAGGACAGAATTTTGAATTGGTCTGGTTAGCAGGTCCTGCTTCTGACATAGGTATAAAAACACCATTAGTGCCTGTTCAGAGTGAGAGGGTCCAGCAGTGAGAGGGTCCAGCTCATCTCTTTTCTTCTTCCCCCAAAAGACTGGTGGTTGTCAGAGGGCCTGTAAAATCTCTCTAATCGTAAAGGTTTTGGAAAGCTACTCAATCCTTAGCATTCCTAACCTGGAGCCAGGGGATCTGAAACTTGAATGGTATCATGCGGGAAGCTTTAAAAAACTACTGATGCCTGGGTCCCACCCTCAGAAATTCTGATGTAATATTTCTCAGATGTGGCCATGGCAACAGGATTTTTAAAGGCTCCCCAGGTGATTCTAATGTGCACCTACGTTTGAGACCTACTGACCTAGAGCAATAAACTGTATGTAGATTAACTTTAAAAAAACAAAAGACATATTCAATTGTCTCCTCCACCTCCATTAAACTTTATGGAATTCCAGTGCATAAAAAAGATAAAAGTGGAGGTTCTTCATCTAAGATAGTTCTGAAACCTTGCTCATTGGGCACCATTTACCACCTGCATTACTAATTTTTTCCAAACTCTCACTTCCTCCTTATAGCAGCATCTGCCTAGAACTAAGCTCCAAAGAGGAAGGCTGTTCCAAAAAATCACCGATCTAGAGTTTACTGGATTTAACCATCTAGACCTTGATTTGAACTGTGTCTCTGTCACTTATTAACTGTGTGACTTTGGACAACTATAGCTAAACTCTCTGACCCTCAGTTCCTTTACCTCTTAGTTAGAGATAATACCTGTCTCACAACTTGTTAACGAAAACGAATGTCGGATATAAGCTAGTGTACTCTTAATACAGGTTGGTTCCTTGGATAGTTCAGGCTTTCCTCGAATCCACCATAAGCTTTCAGGTCTGTTCTGGCGTGGGATTGATGGTTTGGTTTAATCTGGGAACTTTCAGTTACCTTTGTATTGTACTTGTACTGTAGGATGAACATGGATTCCCTCTACATATGACGGGTCCAAAATTCTTGATTGACTTGTAGCATCACGGGACCAGATGGGGTGGGGGAGGAGTTGTTCCTTTTTGAATGACGAAGGAGCAGCCAGGAGCTTCCATGAAATGTCTCAGGAAATACTCTGTAACTTGAATGAACTGAAATAATCAGTGGAGAGGGAATCAGGCACAAACCTGTTTTCATGAGAATGAAAATGGTATGAGGGTCTGTAAATGGTGGTGGTGGATGGGCCGGGGGTTGGGAGGTTTGATGTGGGAAGGAGATCTCTGTGGACCAGACAGAGGTGCAGGTTCATGGATGAGGGAGCATTTTTTGATGAAAATATATATTTTTTAAAGAACAGTGGAATTTTAAGCAGGTATGTAAAAACACGAACATATTCTTTCCCATTTTGGTATTCCAGTGTGGTTAAACAAAACTCCCAAGTAATATAGACACCTCACTTTTTCCTTTGTGAATATTTTACAGTGTTGCTAAGAAGTGTAATTGACTGATATGAATTTAGCTTCCTCCTCCTCCTCCTCCTTCCCACCCAGACTTTGGTAAGTAGTGAAATGGCTGGACGTGTTCAGGGAGATGACAAAGAAGTCAGAGGCTTGGGGAACTACAAAGTTAGATGATCTGTAATTGAATAATGTTGAGTAGAATACACAAATCAAAAGTGTCTAAAATCTGTTAAAGGAAAAACTCATTTGGGTTTGGCCCTGTCTCAATGACACTGAACTAGTGTTTCTCAAGTCTCAACATGGCCGTAGGGGGTATTTCCTGTTTATCTTTCACAAGCTGACATCAATTTCCACATCATGTTCTTTGCACACCCCCGACCTCTACAGAATGAAAAATGCTTTTTAGTTTCCTCAGCGTTCACAGTGAAGAACCTTTTCTTTCTGGCGTCTGGATAAATGGAGGAGTAGCACCCTATTAAAATAGGTGTTTGAGCCAATTAGGATGTTTGGTGGGCTCACTGTGGATTATCTTTAGTCTGTTAAATTTTTTTTTTTTTTAGAATGGTTCATTTTATTTATTTATTTACTTATTTTTGGCCGTGCCACACGGCACGTGGGATCTTAGTTCCCCGACCAGGGATCGAACTCGTGCTAGCTGCAGTGGAAGCGCATAGTCATAACCACTGGACTGCCAGGGAAAGTCCCCTAAATTTTTTTTTTTGAATTATCTTATTGACATGTTATTATCCAAAAAATGTAAGTTTGGTTGCTAACCCACTTTAACGTAGTAGTTGTATTTTTTATTTCCGTTCTTAACAGACAGATGACAAAAAACACTTCCAAGAAGTAAAAAGTGGAAAATGCTTATTTGGGACAATAAAATCTTTTGGTAATTTGAAATTGAAACCAAGGCAATTTCTGGCAAAATGTGATGCTGTCTCTACGGCGGCCTCTTCTCATGTTATCCTCCTGTATCCCCATGCTGTCTGGCACACCTCCACTCACATCCAGGTGCTGAGCAGGGCCCCCATGTGGCTCTGCTGTCAGAATTCACTTGCCCATAGTGTCCCAGTGAGAACACCCCCTGCAAGGCAATGGTTTTTTTTTTAGCATTTCTCCTTCCAGAGAAAATTATTTTTTTTAATGCCTCAGTGTTAGTGAGTTGTCTGAGGAAAGAATTTGATGAAGATAGCTCAGATCAAGTTATATGTGAGATCAATGGTAGGACTCAGTGTTTTATCGTGCTATGAGTATATGCATTTGAAAAGAAGTCCCCTGTAAACCCCAACTAATGCATCTATCTGTTAACAAAGGCATTTTCAGAATTTCAGGTACAGATTTGATGGCTGGGGCAGAGTGGTGTCTAGAGTCTTTTATATAGACTTCCTCAAATCTCAGCACAAGACTTCTGTTTCAAACCTATTTTAAAGACAGGACTTAAGTTTTAGCTTAATATCACTAAACTCCCTTTTTGTTATACGTCCTAATTGCCAGGACATTTAAAAGTCCCTTCCATTCCTACCAAAGATAAGACATTGGTGACATCTCAATTTCTGTGCACTTGTGACTATTCTCTGTGTTGGTGAAGAGGTGAAATTTGCAGAGTACAGGGATTTCAGTTCCTCACTTTGCATGCAATTAGCGTATGACTTCCTTTATTATGGTCCTGACTTTTCAGTGTGAGGCCCAGTTTTATTTCCCTTTCACCAGTTTTAACAATGAACTTTGTCAATCCATCATTACTTAATGAAGACATGGATAATAATGAATTCGTGGTTCAGATAGTTCTGAGAACAGCCCCGTTCAAGTGAAATAGCATGTGAGCTCCATACCTAAGTTTGAATTTTGTAGTAGCCACATTAAAAAAAAAATAAAAAGAGACAGGTGAAATACATTTTTAGTAATATATTTTATTTAATCCAATGTAAAAATATTATTTCAACATGTAATCAATATAAATAATTAGTGAGGTATTTCATACTCTTTTTTTTCTCTCTGTACTTAGTCTTTGAAATCTAGGAGGTAGTTTGTAATTATAGCACATCTCAGTTTGCAGTAGCCACATTTCAAGTGCTCAGTAGCTAAATGTAGCTAGTGACTATATTATTCGTAGACAAAATTTCTGAGTAAAAAGAGTATAGAATTGTGAGCTTAGGTTTAGTTTTTTTTTTTTTTTTTTTTTTTTTTGCGGTACGCGGGCCTCTCACTGTTGTGGCCTCTCCCGTTGTGGAGCACAGGCTCCGGACGCGCAGGTTCAGCGGCCATGGCTCACGGGCCCAGCCGCTCCGCGGCATGTGGGATCCTCCAAGACTGGGGCACGAACCCGTGCCCCCTGCAGGCAGACTCTCAACCACTGCGCCACCAGGGAAGCCCTTAGGTTTAGTTTCAACTAGACTGTATTCTCTGTGAAAAATGTTGAAATATAAACTGACGATTTTTCTCCCCAAGTCTTCTCTGGTGTTCTCCAGTTCAGTAATTGTCACTGACAGGCTTGCTCTATATGTTTTTACATGGAGGGATACTGTATACCTCTGAGAGGTACTAATTACAAGGCACACGGCTGTATGCAGTGGTACTGGTTCAATAACAGTGCTCAGTTGTCCCTGCCAGAAAGGGAGTTACAGGTATGTGCATGTTCAGATTTCCCATATAATTCCAAATTGTTTTCCAGAGTGTAGGAGTTCTTCTTTTGTTCCATGTTATCTCCCATACTTATTATCAGACTTTTGTGTTTTTGCCAGTATTATGGTGTGAATGGTATCTTGTGATTTAAATTTACAACTTCCTTTTAATTTTTTAATTCACCATTCCTGTTTCCCTCTCTATGAAGTGACTTTTGCCATTTTTCTGTTGGATTGTTCATCTTTTCCTCTTTTGTTCTTTGAGATTCTTCTGTATTCTAGGTCCTAATGCTTTTGATGGTATTTGTACTGCTAATATTTTCTCCCAGTTTGTGGCTTTTTTCCTCCTCAGTCATTCTGTGGTCTTTCTATGAATCAAGATGATTAATTTTAACATAGTAAATTAACTGATCTTTTCCTTTATGGTTTCTGCTTCCTAAAATCTCATTGAAGTACATTCTACACTATTCCAAAGTTGTGAATGTCTGTAGCTGCATTTCATGTGTTTTGATCAGGAGTATTCTTGTTATCGTTCAGTTCTATGTATTTTCTAATTTTAATTCTTCTATAACCACTGGGTAATTTAGAAGTGTGTTTTTGGATTTCAAATATGTGATTTCCTTTTATAGTTCTTCTTGCTACTGATTTTTAATTTAACTATTTGCTTTCAGATGACGTAGTATGTGAGATAAGAGAATCTGAAGTTTGTTGAGATCTATTTTATGGCCTGGAATGTGGTTAATTTTTATAACCTTGTGTGCTTGAAGAGAATGTATATTCTCAAGTTGTTGAATGTATTGTCTCATAGGTACACAGTAGATCAAGTTTGTTGTGTTGTTCAGCAGATTTTTATATCATTACTGATTTTGTTGTTGTTTTTGCTTGATATGTCAGTTACTGAGGAGGTATGTTAAAATCTTCCATTATTATGTGGATTTGCCCATTTCTCTGTAGTTCATACATTTTTTTTTTTTTTTTTGCTCTGTATACTTTTGAATCCATGTAATTAAGTGCATATACATGTAAAATCGTTATATATTCCTAGTGAACTGAGCATTTTTGGTAATGATTCTCTTCATATCAATAATCCTTTTGCCTTTAAATCTATTTTGTCTGATACTGATACAGCTTTACCAATTTTTTTTCAATTAGTGTTTTTTGATATATCTTTTTCATAAACTTTACATTAAATTTATGTGTGTTAAGCTTTAGGTGTGTCCCTCATAAATAACTTAGAGTTGTATTTTATTTTTTACTCCGGTCTGACAATATTTGTCTTTTAACCAGACAGTCAAGTCCATTTACATTGATTGTGATTAACGTTATACAGGCATACCTTGGAGATATTTCAGGTTCTGTTCCAGACCACTGCAATAAAGCAAATATCACAGTAAAGCAAGTCACATGAAATTTTTGGCTTTCCAGTGCATACAGAAGTTAGGTTTACACTATACTGTAGTCTGTTAAGTGTTCAATAATAGCATTGTATCTCCAAAAACAATGTATCTACCTTAATTAAAAATTACTCTATTGCTAAATAATGCTAACCAACATCTGAGCCTTCCTCAGGTTGTCATGTTTTTGCTGGTGTAGGGTCTTGCTTCAGTGTTGGTGGCTGCTGACTGATCAGGGTGGTGGTTACTGAAGGCTGGGGAGGCTGCGGGAATTTCTTAAAATACGGCAACAGTGAAGTTTGCTGCATCGATTGACACTTCCTTTCAGGAACAATGCTGTTTGATAGCATTTTACCCACAGTAGAACTTCTTTCAAAACTGGAGTTGATCCTGTCAAACCCTGCTGCTGCTTTATCAACTTAGTGGATGTAACAGTCTAAATTCTTTGTTGTCGTTTCAACAGTCTTCACAGTATCTTCACCAGGAATAGATTCCATCTCAAGAAACCACTTTCTTTGCTCATCCATAAGAAGCAACTTCTCATCTGTGAAAGTTTTATCATGAGATTGCAACAATTTATTCACATCTTCAGGTTCCACTTTTAATTCTAATTCTCTTGCTGTTTCCACCATGTCTGCAGTTACTTGCTCCACTGAAGTCTTGAGCCCCTCAAAGTCATTCCATGAGGATTGGAATCAACTTCTTCCAAATTCCTGTGAATGTTGATATTTTGACCTCTTCCCATGAATCACGAATGTTCTTAATGTCATCTAGAGTGGTAATCCTTTCCAGAAGGTTTTCAATTTACTTTGCTTAGATCCACCAGAGGAATTATTACCCATGGCATCTATAACTTTACAATATATTTCTTAAATAGTTAAGACTTGGAAGTGGAAATGACTCCTCAGTCCATGGGCTGCAGCATGGATGTTGTGCTAGCAGACATGAAAACAACATTAATCTTATTATACATCTCCATAAGAGCTCTTGGGTAACCAGGTGCATTGTCAATGAACACTAATATTTTGAAAGGAACCTTTTTTTTCTGAGCAGTAGTTCTCAACAGTGGGCTTAAAATAGTCAGTAAACCATGTTGTGAACAGATGTGCTGTCATCCAGGCTTTATTGTTCCATTTAAGGAGCACAGGCAGTATAGATTTAGCATAATTCTTAAGGGCCTTAGGATTTTTGAAATGGTCATTTAAACTTCATTCAACTTCAAGTCACTAGCTTCATTAGTCCCTAATAAGAGAGCCAGCCTGTCCTTTGAAGCTTTTAAATTAGGCATTGACTTCTCTTCTCTAGCTATGCAAGTCCCAGATGGCATCTTCTTCCGATAGAAGGCTGTTTCATCTGCATTAAAAATCTGTTGTTTAGTGTAGCCACCTTCACGAATGATCTTAGTTAGATCTTCTGGCTAACTTCTGGGGCTTCTACACCAGCACTTGCCACTTCACCTTGTACTTTTATGTTATGGAGATGGCTTCTTTCCATAAAGCTCAAGAACCAACTTCTGCTAGCTTCAAACTTTTCTTCTGCAGCTTCCTCACCTTCCTCAGCCTTCAGAGAATTGAAGAGAGTTAGGGCCTTGCTTTGCATTAGGCTTTGGCTTAAGGTAATGTTGTGGCTGATACTATCTTCTATCTAGATCACTCAAACTTTCTCCATATCGGCAATAAGGCTATTTCCCTTTCTTATCACTGGTATGTTCACTGGAGTAGCACTTTTAATTTCTTTCAAGAACTTTTCCTTTGCATTCATTCACAACTTGGCTAGCTGGTGCAAGAGGCCTAGCTTTTGACCTCTCTTTGCTTTTGATGTGGCTTCCTCATTAAGCATAATAATCGTTTCTAGCTTTTGATTTACAGTGAGAGATGTGCAACTCTTCCTTTTACTTGAACAAGTGCTTAGAGGCCATTGTAGGACTATTAATTCGCCTAATTTCAATATTGTTTTGTCTTAGGGAATAAGGAGGCCCAAGGAAAGGGAGAGAGTCTGGAGTGGTGAGAACACACACAACATTTATTGAGTCAGTTTGCCATCTTAAGTGGGTGCAGTTTGTGGTGCCCCAAAACAATTACAACAGTAGCATCCAAGGTCACTGGTCACAGATCACTGTAACAAATAATAATCGAAAAGTTTGAAATACTATCAGAATTACCAAAATGTGACACAGAGACATGACGTGAGTAAATGCTATTGGAAAAATGACACTGATGGAGTTTACCTGATGCAGAGTAACCTTCAGTTTTGAAAAATGTAGTATCTGTGAGGTGCAGTAAAGCAAAGTAAAATAAAATGAATTATGCCTGTATATGGATTTATTTCTTCCGTTTTATCATGGTTTGAAGTGTTGATCTGGATTGTATCATATCCTTTGGTTGAAAGATGTTCCAAGTCACTGAATAACCCAATCACCTACCTATAGCCCATTATGTTGGACTATCCCTATGACCCCAACAGGGTAGTGACTTGGGATTAAATGCCAACAGAACACAAGGCAGGAACTGGAGATGGTTAAAGACCAGTATTAGGAAGGAAGAAGTTCACCATATCATCATATGTTTAAACAACTCCTATATGCATATAAAAGAGGAATTAAAACATTAGCAGCAAATGACAGAGCTAGAACAAATGAGTAGGATAATACTTTGTTCACTGAGCAGCTGTTAAGTGCCATGTACACTACTAAACACTTTTCACATACATAGTTTACTTCACAAAACAAACCACTAAGGTAGGGGGTTATTGTTTTCATTTTATAAGTGAGGAAATCGAGGATCAGAGAGCTTAAAGAAAATACTCAAGGTCAAACAACTGGTAAATGGCAGATATGGGGATTGTACTCAATCCTGTATGACTCTAAAACTCTTGCTTCTTTCATTAAGTTATATTGCAGGGAGGTGAACAGGTAAACAGCAAATAAAAGAACATTATTTTAATTAAAAGTGATAAAAAGTATAATGACCTATCATTTGGGGTGGTAAGCATCCCATTTTTGGACATTTCCAAGCAGAGAGAGGGTAGTCATAAATTAAGGCAATGGCAGTGGGAGTTTTACTCTGAGTGAGAAGTTGTACTTTAGAACATATGCTTGCTGAGAAGATAAACAAAATTGATAAACCATTAGCCAGACTCATCAAGAAAAAAAGGGAGAAGACTCAAATCAATAGAATTAGAAGTGAAAAAGGAGAAGTAACAACTGACACTGCAGAAATACAAAGGATCATGAGAGATTACTACAAGCAATTATATGCCAATAAAATGGGCAACCTGGAAGAAATGGACAAATTCTTAGAAAAGCACAACCTTCTGAGACTGAACCAGGAAGAAATAGAAAACATAAACAGACCAATCACAAGCACTGAAATTGAAACCGTGATTAAAAATCTTCCAACAACCAAAAGCCCAGGACCAGATGGCTTCACAGGCGAATTCTATCAAACATTTAGAGAAGAGTTAACACTTATCCTTCTCAAACTCTTCCAAAATATAGCAGAGGGAGGAACACTCCCAAACTCAGTCTACGAGGCCACCATCACCCTGATACCAAAACCAGACAAAGATGTCACAAAGAAAGAAAACTACAGGCCAATATCACTGATGAACATAGATGCGAAAATCCTCAACAAAATACTAGCAAACAGAATCCAACAGCACATTAAAAGGATCATACACCATGATCAAGTGGGGTTTATCCCAGGAATGCAAGGATTCTTCAATATATGCAAATCAATCATTGTGATGCACCATATTAACAAATTGAAGGAGAAAAACCATATGATCACCTCAATAGATGAAGAGAAAGCTTTTGACAAAATTCAACACCAATATATGATAAAAACCCTCCTAAAAGTAGGCACAGAGGGAAGTTACCTCAACATAATAAAGGCCATATGTGACAAACACACAGCCAACATCATCCTCAATAGTGAAACACTGAAACCATTTCCACTAAGATCAGGAAGAAGACAAGGTTGCCCAGTCTCACCACTATTATTCAACATAGTTTTGGAAGTTTTACCTACAGCAATCAGAGAAGAAAAAGAAATAAAAGGAATCCAAATTGGAAAAGAAGAAGTAAAGCTGTCACTGTTTGCAGATGACATGATACTATACATAGAGAATCCTAAAGAAGCTACCAGAAAACTACTAGATCTAATCAATGAATTTGGTAAAGTAGCAGGATACAAACTTAATGCACAGAAATCTCTTGCATTCCTGTACACTAATGATGCAAAATCTCAAAGTGAAATTAAGAAAACTCTAGCATTTACCATTGCAACAAAAAGAATAAAATACCTAGGAATAAACCTACCTAAGGAGACAAAACACATATATGCAGAAAATTATAAGACACTGATGAAAAAAATGAAAGATGATACAAATAGGTGGAGAGATATACCATGTTCTTGGATTGGAAGAATCAACACTGTGAAAAGGACTCTACTACCCAAAGCAATCTACAGATTCAGTGCTATCCCTATCAAACGACCACTGGCATTTTTCACAGAACTAGAACAAAAAATTTCACAATTTGTATGGAAACACAAAAGACTCCGAGTAGCCAAAGCAATCTTGAGAAAGAAAAAATGGAGCTGGAGGAATCAGGCTCCCTGACTTCAGACTATACTACAAAGCTACAGTAATCAAGACAGTATGGTACTGGCACAAAAACAGAAATATAGATGAATGGAACAGGATAGAAAGCCCAGAA
>RJWK010019104.1:0-32702 GCA_004363435.1 Platanista minor | reverse complement strand
GTGGGATCTTCCCGGACCCGGCACGAACCCGTGTGCCCTGCCTCGGCAGGCGGCCTCTCAACCACTGCGCCACCAGGGAAGCCCTAGACTTTTCTTCTTGATCAAATCTTTCCTGGACTTTAAAACAGCAAGAGAATCAATGCTTTCTCTCACTGTCATTCATTTACCACATTCCTCCTGAGCTAATAGCTTAGGTATACTTTTAGGATTTATAAGAGAGAAACATTTCTATGAAGCATTTACATAGGCAGATTTTTATATGAGATACAGGAAAGATGACTTCAATATAAATTTACTGTAATAGTTTCTTAAGAATCTCATTGTGGACTGAAAATTTGGATCCAGTATTTTTCAAAATTTTAATTTTTGGTTTGATTGTTTTCTTTGTCTTCTGTAAATATTTACAGAATACCTCTTAGTACAAATGAAGAGAAAATCGAAAACTGAACATTAGTTGAAATTTCGTGAAGATTCTTAGCAAAAGAGACAACTGCTATGTGTATTGAAATCAAATGTTTATTATTGTGGAGTCTATTTTGGCATTATAATTTCCACATAGGTACCCAAAACAATATACAAGTATGATTTTCTTTTTTCTAGTCAGCAGACATGCAGTTTAATATCTTACTGTCAACTTCTCAATTTAAAAATTATTTTTAGAATAGAATGCATTCAATCAGTGACTGTAGCCAACTGTGCTGTATTCATAAAAATAATTCTGTTCAAGTGTAGACTTAAAAAAATAAAATACAGGATTTGTTTTGAGAAATCGACAATTAACTCTATTGTGTGTGTTCTTAAAAATGCACTTTATCCTTTAAGGCAATGTGTGCATATGTTGTTTTCAATAATACATGAATTATGAGTTCATAAAGCATATTACCATTTCTTTGAATTACTGATCATCTGCTTTTGAGTGGAAAAACAGACTTATCTGTTTTTAACCTGAAGAATTCCCGCAACAGAGCTTTACATATAGAAGGTAATAAACCTCTGTTGATTTTATCTGTCAACTTCATTTAACTACTCACTGAGTCAACTATAAGCAACATATGGAACTCAACAGAAGAATGATCCTGATCTATGACAAAGAAAATAAATGGTAAGATGAAAGATTCCAAAGGCTAAAAAAAAAGTAAAAAAGTTTCTACTTTCTAAATGTAGGAAGTCCTGCATGAATAGCAGAGGCCTCTGGATTATTTCTAAATAGCCAAAAGGATTCTTCTGACTAGAAATTTATTGCATTGGCTCAGACAAAAATGTGGCTTACTTGTATATCTTTAATGGTGTTGCATTTCTCATAAGCCTCTTATGAGCAGTGGTAGCTAACACATACACAAAGAAGCCACGGACAAGGAGAGAGAAAAGCCACATTCCATTACACAAATGCATGTCCCCTTGGCTCAGTTCCTAGAGCAATGTGGGTCACACAGGAGGCTTGCTGAGGTTTGCCAACTCTGTTTTCATTGGTACAGGGAACCACTTGCAGATTGGTTGCAAGGTTATGGGAAGTCTCTGGTGGTATTTCCATCAGTATGCCTTTGGTAGTTCAGTCTCTGAGTCCAGGTCCCATTCCTCTATTAACCAAGACAGGTGTGGTCAGATTCCTTTGGTCTTGATTCATTGGTTCTTATTCATGGAAAACTCCCTGGTATTTGTCCCAAGAAATAATAGCAATTCATATCAATTTTAGCCATTTAATTTGTTGTTAAATTCACTGGCATGCTATGCCACAGGGAATTATATTATTGTATTCCTGAACTTCCTATTTCTCTGCCTTTTCTTCAGACCATTTTACTTTAACCTTGCACTCTGTAGAATAAAATAGTTATGCCTTTTACAGTAATGCCTGTACCTACTCATACAAATACAGTTTACATGCTCCATTAAGCATGTTCTAAGTTGGCTCCTTAGAAATCCTAAGAAAAGCTTCTTGATGTTTACTATTTCAGAATATGTCTCATAAATTAAATGTTACTTTGAGTTTAAACTCACTTTTGAGTGAGTTTAAAAAAAAAACCCTGAAGATTTACTGATGTCTGCAAAATTTGTATTTACGGTAGTTGGATGTTTAAGGTGTTTTTCTTTTTACTGATTCCGATTTTGTATATCTGAGTCTTTATACTCTGCCTCTGCATTTCCTTATGATCTTTGTTAATACCCGAAGTGCATTGCTTAATTTAAAACATATTTGCTGCTGTTTTCAACTATATTCAGTTTGTAGGTTAAATATATGGGATAGAAGTAACTGTAGAAAATGTGAATTTCTAAGGCTAGACATTCCAAATAGGCCTTTGCAGCCAGGAATGTGAGTTAGTCTGGGCAAGAAATGATAAACTTGGGTTATTTTAAAGTAATAGGCAATGGGTGTGAATCCTGAATTTAGAAGTTTATCTATTTAATTTATATGAAAGGTTGTGTTAGAAGAAGACTGGACTTGGGGGGTCTTGTATGAAATGTACCCAAGCACAAACAAGTTTGGTGTGTGATGTTAAGACCCGACACACCAAAAGTAAGTGATGCAAAAGGAAATGTGGTTCAACTTCCTCTGTCCTTGTCCAGCTGTCAGTCTCTGGTGTCAGCCACTTTAGTTTAGTTGGGAAGGAAATAGGATATTAGAGTGAGTGAACAAATAAGGAGAGTGAAACAGGATGTACATGCTGTGATTAATAACAGCAAAGCACCCGTAGGTTTACAACTCCTGCCCAGACTAACTCACATTCTTATCTGAACAGCCTAGTTGGAATGTCTTTTACCCATAAGCCTGAAGGCAGAAGTGATGGGCACTGACAGAAGAATGGCTTCCACATGCTTTCAATATGGTGGAAGTTTCAGATGAAGGTCTAATTTGATTGGCCACCCTCATGATTTGGGTGGAGCACCAAAAGAGATACCTTTCACAGATCCACGTCTGTTTTTTAGGGAAAATAAGGTTAAATAACAAAACTGAAATGCTGTGGTATAATAAATCAATGAAGCATATTCAGAAGCATATGTGAAAAGTTCCAAACAGTAGTAAAGGCAAGAATATATGATTGAAACAAATAAATGGGCTACAGTGTAAAAAGGAAGTCTTCATCTAAAGCTACTTTTTCTACTGTTGCAAAAGAACAACTAGCTCTTAGGAAGAATAAAATAAATGACATTTCTATAGTTACATGCTCTTTACCATAGGGACAAATATACAATTAAGTGAAGTTTTTCAAATCAAATGTACAACAGATAATAACATACAGCGATATGCAGAAAATTTAGGGCACTGAGGCCTATGTTAGTCCAGGCGAGAGAAACAAGATGGTTTAATGTAAAATGTTTAGCCTAATTAATCCATCTACATTTCAAATTATGTGCTTCCTCATTTGTTCAGCCACAGAGGATGGTCTGACTAAAATTAGGTTCTTGAGGTAAGGAAAAGTAGACTGTCCTATCTCAGATCTTCTCTGTTCTTGGGGTTCAGGGAGATTAGGTACCATGCCCAGGATTACACAGTCAGAAATGTGAAGATCTAGCACAAGAGTCTAGGATTTTTACTCCAAACTCTATGTCCTTTCTAGCATCTCACATATCCCTAAAGTTATGATTCAATCCCAATTCAAGCCACTGACCATACTGAAACAAATCACATAGGCTTTAGGACTCTCCCACTAATCTCCCAGTTCTCACTAGACCAAGCATAGGTCAGATTATTGATCTTTCTTATGATTGGTCTCAAAGCCTTATGTTGACACATCAGCAGGCTGAAATCTCGTTTTAAATTCTATGAATTTACTTATTCCTATAATTAAAGCTCATTAAATCTACTGTGGACCATAAAACCAAAGAGAATAAGCCATGTGTCTTCTCTCAAAAAATTCAGAGACCAGTGCAGAGATAAACAATAAAATGGACAATTACAACTAACCACACTAATATAGAAACTTTTTTTTTTAAAGAAAAGGCAAAAATAAAACTCTAAATAAGACTAATAAAACTAATATTTAATGGCTGGCAGAAAAAGAGTAGATAATGATAGTCACTGCAAAGCACAGAAGAAAGTGCAGAGATGAAGGCAGGGCCAGTAAGCACCCTGGGACACCTTCTGTGTCCATTTCTCCATCTATAAAAAAGGAGAGTATGAAAATTCAGTGGGTATGTCTCATCAATGTGTTAATATATATCCAGTTCTTTACAAAGTGATCCATACTGTATTTTATTTACATTATTATTACTCTATGAAATAATGTCCACATGATTTGTATAATTGGAAAATTTGGAATAATGTTTAGATATTTGTACCATTTTAATTGAATTATATGTTAGCAAATAAAACATCCTATCAATATATTATTCTAAAAATAGTATATGTGAATATGTAATCTATTGTCAAGACTATCCCTCAATAGCTATCTGTATTTATTCTTAAGTAGACCACTGTTAAGGATTCTAAAAATGAAATTTCAAAGATTTTTGTTCCGTATTTTTGTATTCTCCTTCTTAGTGTGGCAGAAACCTGAATATTGTGCATATTATTGAGATGTTTATACTATAATAATATTACCTGGCATTCTCCTCATTTGTCTTTCCAGTACTTCTAGTTTTACACATTTGTGGATATATAACAACTCAAGAGTGTGGGCCAGTGGCTCACTGCAATGAAAGAGGGAGATAGTGCAATGAAAGAGGGAGATAGTGGAGACTTAGACTCTAGTCTCATCTCTGTCGATAACTTGCCTAAAATCTTGGGTAATCCTTGGATTCCAGCCCAACATTCATTCAATAAATGAGAGCTGGAAGTAAGGTGCTATGATAGGCACTATAAGAGCTGGGCTAATGAGCTGTGGTATTGTCATTTAAGAATTTGACAGTATGCAGGGGAGATAAGATTAGCATAAAATAACAAAAATATATATTAAGTGTTATAAAAGCTACAGAAGTAAAATGCCATGAGAGCTTTTCAGGGGTACTATGGTTTCCAGCGTCGTTACCAGGAAAGGCGTGTTAGAGTACAAAACAGGAACACCTCTCTTCATTGCTGAAACACAATACTGAAATATTTTAAGTAATAGAATTTTAGGTAGTGTTACAGAAAGTAGAATACAATTGTTATTTTTAACTACAATAACTATGAAATTGTAAGGATTACCATAAAATGTGTTTTTGTTCTTTGAGCTTATAGAAAGCACTGAATAATGAATGTCAGAAATCATTAGATAGTGTGGATTTCATATGCATTCAAATATGTACTCTTCAATATACCTTAGTATTTCACATTCATCAGCCTATAATTTTTGACCTAAGTATATATACTTTCAAATTATAGCTTGTAAAATAAACCTTTACTTATTTAAGACAAAGTTATGATACTCCAACTAGCTATATCCTAGATCAAATTTTCTGCCATTTTTGCCACTTGAAAACAAAGCAGCTACCTTTTCAGAACTGAAAGAATACTTTCTTTTAAAGCCATAAAGCTGTATTAATAGAATCCCAAACATTCCATAGTGGTGGCTCAACATGCTAAAATGTAAGTTCAGAAAGCCCATTTTGATCCAAACTGTTTACTCTGATTTTCAGCAGGGGCCACTGAACAAGCATCCACAGTTCAGTTCTTGAAACTGTGGTCTAGGTAGAGAACCACAGAAAGGTGGACTGGCAACTTTCAGAATGCCAGGGAGACAGGGCAAAGGGTTGTTCCTGACATTTTTCAGATGACTTTCTAAACAGAACTCTTCTATTACAGTTTCTGAAAGGGGGTTTCAGTAGTAACAGAGCAAGATTCAGAGGTGGGGAAGTTGCTATTAACATGGTGGAAAACTGCATTTTGGTGGATGGAGTCAAGAATGAGAAGGAAAGAGGGGAAAAGTAGACAGAAAGAAAAGAAAGGCCTTGCCTAGTGGACAAAAATGCAAATGGCATTTTTTTATCAAAGTGTCTCATTTGATGTTTACACAAAAATCCAAAAAGCACCACGTGAATATAGTGGGTTTTCTAAGACAGAGAAAGAAATCCAAACATTGAATTTCACCTATGAAACCAGAACAGGGTGAACATTTGGATAGCACAACGGTCCCTGGAAAAGCTGTTCTATTAATTAGCCCTCAATAATACTTCTTTTTCATAGATTGGCAAATAGTCTTGTATGCAAATTTGGTAAGAATTTAATTTTGTTTTCAGTGGAAGTTTGGATTGAAAAAACTTTCTTGCAGAAATAGTGATTCTTTGAGAAGCAACAGGCACTCATGCAGAAATAAGTTCTGCCTACCTAACAGAAATGATTTATCTATCTCACCCACCACAAGGGAAGTTCCTTTAGAGAAGACACTTCCTTACGTTATTTACTTTTGACACTCTGACACTTACCACAATATCTAGTACATAGTAAGAACTCATTAAGCTGGATGAATGGAATTGAAATGCCCATAGTGGAGCAGAAACTACCTCCATTCAACAGTGACCAGTCACAGACATGGGACTCAACTCCTTGTCTGAAATGCAGAAGATTATAGCTTAAATATAGCCCTTTTGGGGCACTTTCTGAACAATGTTTTTCTTCACAGTGGTACCACAAGTTGCAAAGTTCAGCTGGAGAAAAATCAAAAATGAAACATCTTCCCTGCTAATTCAACCATGGAAATTCAAACATGGCAATTGAGTTTTGGAAAGCAGAGGCTCTTTCATCCACCTGACTGACATAGCATTATCAGTTGACAGACTCATTACCACATGGTTATCAACTTACTCAAGCAAATGAAAATTTCATGAATACCTAGCTGTCGTGGCAGATGTTAACAGAGGCTGGCAGAGAGATTTAAAACATATTATGTACAAGTTTCTCATTTCTTATTACAAATTGTTTTCACTTTACTGATATGAACTGCAGGAATTGTCATGCTTTTCTCCTTTTGTTGTTTAGATCAGTATTCACTGCAAAACAGTTCTTTGCATTCAGTCCTTGCCAATTTTGATAAGGTGAAAATATTTTTTTGGCCTAGGTGAAGTGGAGCAAAATGAACATTTTTATACTATTTCTGTCTAGATATGAAATTACTAAAACAGGTCAAAAGTGAATTTAGAATAATATCATAAAGGTGTCCTATACTAAATTTTTAATAGAAAACCTATTTATTGAGATCTCTACTGTAAGGAAGAGTGGATATTATTTTTGTCATTTTTTTTTGGGGGGGGTATGCGGGCCTCTCACTGTTGTGGCCTCTCCCGTTGCGGAGCACAGGCTCCGGACGCACAGGCTCAGCGGCCATGGCTCACGGGCCCAGCCGCTCCGCGGCATGTGGGATATTCCCGGACCGGGGCACGAACCTGTGTCCCCTGCATCGGCAGGCGGACTCTCAACCACTGCGCCACCAAGGAAGCCCTATTTTTGTCATTTTAAAGTAAACATATAAAAGAAATGTTTAGTCAAGTCTAATCAAGACAAGAAAGTGTATTGTTTTCTACATTATTTTGCTTTCTCTTTCTTTTGATTTTTTAAAGTATTTGAACCATCATTGTTTGAGACAGGTTGAAGGGTTGAGGTTGGAACAAAGGAACCAGGGTTTGAATACATTCAACAGTCATGTAATAAGCACTCTGAGCACCTAATGTGGGACAAGCACAGCAGACACAGCTTTAATTAACCTCATCATTTTCTGTTTAAAATGAATAAGACAAACATCTCCTGTCAAAATTCTTACATCCAGATTCTCATATTATCTCTCTTAGACCAATACAATTAAGATCAAGGAACTAATGTGTCTTTATATGGATAGAACATTTCTACAAGTGATAGCTTTTAGTGACTAGCAATCCTATACAAAGAAGGGCTTCACAAAATAAAACTAAGGTTGTAATACTGGGTCCTTAAATCTAATAGTAATTCTATTAAAGAAAGAAAATACTGTATTTTACTAAAAAAAACCCAAAGATTTAAGTTAAATTTCTAAAAGTATATGTTTCCATTCATTGAACAGAAACCAAACCATTGATGCACTAATAATGTACATTATTCCTTTTTTTTTGTTGGAGTACAGTTGCTTTACAATGTAGTATTACTTTCTACTGTACAGCAAAGGGAATCAGCTATACGTATACATATATCCCCTCCTTTTTGGATTTCCTTCCCATTTAGGTCACCACAGAGCATTGAGTCAAGTTCCCTGTGCTATACAGTAGGTTCTCATTAGTTATCTATTTTATACATAGTAGTGTATATACGTCAATCCCAGTCTCTCAATTCATCCCACCCCCCTTAGCCCCCTTGGTGTCTATACATTTGTTCTCTACTTCTGTGTCTCTATTTACACAGATGACCAAGAGGCAAGTGAAAAGATGCTCAACATCACTAATTATTAGAGAAATGCAAATCAAAACTACAATGATGTATCACCTCACACCGGTCAGAATGGCCATCATCAAAAAATCTACAAACAACAAATGCTGGAGAGGGTGTAGGGAAAAGGGAACCCTCCTACACTGTTGGTGGGCATAAAAATTGATACAGCCACTATGGAGAACAGTATGGAGGTTCCTTAAAAAAACTAAAAATAGAACTACCATATCACCCAGCAATCCCACTCCTGGGCATATACCCAGAGAAAACCATAATTCCAAAAGATACATGCACCTCAGTGTTCATTACTGCACTGTTTACAATAGCCAGGACACGGAAGCAACCTAAATGTCTATCAACAGAGGAATGGATAAAGAAGATGTGATACATGTATATGATAGAATATTACTCAGCCATAAGAAGGAATGAAATTGTGCCTTTTGCAGAGACGTGGATGGACCAAGAAACTATTATACAGATTGAAGTAAGTCCAAAAGAGAAAAACAAATATCACTGTGGAATCTAGAAAAATGGTACAGATGAACCTAGGCCGGACACTATAAAACTCTTAGAGGAAAACATAGGCAGAACACTCTTTCACATAAATCACAGCAAGATCTTTTCTGACCCACCTCCTATAGAAATGAAAATAAAAACAAAAATAAACAAATGGGACCTAATTAAACTTAAAAGCTTTTGCACAGAAAAGGAAACCATAAACAAGATGAAAGACAACCCTCAGAATGGGAGAAAATATTTGCAATCTAAGCAACTGACGAAGGATTAATCTCCAAAATATACAAGCAGCCCATGCAGCTCAATATCAAAAAAACAAACAACCCAATCCAAAAATGGGCAGAAGACCTAAATAGACATTTCTCCAAAGAAGACATAAAGACGTACCTTATTGTTTTTAAAAGAACTGGTAATCAAGCAGTCCTTAATGTAGCTCTGCTATAATTGGTATTTATGGCATTTTTACATGTTCACTTTTAATTTTGTAGCCATTTATTATGTAATTAGATGCAACCCATAATGAGCTTTTTTATATTTCTTAAATTAAGGAGCTCTTTATTTTTCTCCCCCACTGTGGCAGGTACAGCAGATGATAAGTGTCTCCCCTTCCGTCACCCCATGATCTGGTGTTCACACTTTTGTGTGATTCTGTTCCCTTTAATATGGGCAGAACCTTGGGCTGCTTCTAACCAACTGAACCAGCAAGGCTGATGGGATGCCACTCCTGTGATTACACCACAATATATAAGACTGTCTTGATAGCAGACACTGGAGACTCTCCTCGCTTCCTTGATGAAGTAAGGGACCATGATGGCAGTGCTCTTGTGGCAAGGAACTATAGGTCATCTCTAGAAACTGCAGTAGGCCGCCACTTGCTGAGGAAGTGTTTCCAGCTGACAGCCAGGAAGAAGCCGGGGTCAGATATACAGCCATGGGAAATGAATTATAAAAGCCACCCAAATGACCTTGAAAGTGGCTTCTTCCCATGAAGCTTCCAAATGAAACTCTGTGAAATTCCTGAGAAGAGGATCCAGTGAAGCTATGCCTGAACTACCAACTCACAGAAATTTTTAGTTAATAAATTGTGTGTTGTTTTAAGCAGCTAAGTGTGTGGTAATTTGATACGCAGTGATAGATAATGCAATTCTTGAAGTCTAAGTAAGTATAGTAATTTCTATAAATAAGGAATTCATTTTTGTGTTCAATAAACATTACTTAGTGTCAGCTACTCTTCTAGTTACTAGAGACATGGCGATAAACAGAAAGACACAATTCATATGCTCTAATGGATGACGTTTTAATGATATTCAAAAGTTATAGAATAATTTTATAATTACAGTTGTGTTAAATGAATAACAAATGATCAAATATGGTCATGGGAATTAGGCAAACCCCTTTCCATGGTGTGCTAGTAGACAGTTCACAACAGGCTCTTGACAATGGTAAGGGAAGGAGTCATGAAGTGCAGAATTTGCCTATTTCTATGTTATAAGTATCCCCACCATGGTCAATTTTAAGATACTAATATGATATCATTGAACATGGAGTTGAGAAGAAATAGATAATCAACTTCTGCAACCTGGTACAGGCATGCCTCCATACACCAGTGGGGTTCCCTAAACTGAGTTAAACTGAGTGCTGAAGAATGAGTCTGACTTAACAAACAATGAGGGGAATAAAGAACTATCTAGAAGAGCAGTTAGCTTGTCAAAAGTTCTGAACCTGGAAGAGTTTCTTTGTCTGAAGAACTGAAAGAAGAATGTGGCTGCAGCTTAAAGGCTAAGGAAACAGAAATTCAAAAGGGGAAAATAAAGAATCAGGAAGAGATCAGACTGTTCAGACTGCCAGACATTATTCTAGGCTCTGGGGTTATGAGAATAAACTGGAGAC
This sequence comes from Platanista minor, assembly GCA_004363435.1. Classification (NCBI taxonomy): domain Eukaryota; kingdom Metazoa; phylum Chordata; class Mammalia; order Artiodactyla; family Platanistidae; genus Platanista; species Platanista minor. Next base: position 21,991 of record RJWK010019104.1, on the reverse strand, counting down.
ACATAATCTCTATCTCATGGTGCTCACAGGGACCTTTACTTTAATAATTTTAGAGTTTGGCCTAAAGCAAAAGGAAATCGTTGAATTATTATTGGCAAGAAAATAACAATTTGTATTTTTTAAAGATAACTGTTCTTTGGATAAATTCATTTTAAAAAGTACGTGAATGTGTGTGGAGAAACCAATTCAGACAATATTACTCACTCATGTGTCAATTCCTTATTATATAAAATAAAAATAATAGTACCTTTGTCATGGTTGTTTGGAGATTAATTTAATACAGATAAAATGTCTATAAAGGTGGGAAGATCATAGTAAGAAGTCAAAACATTTTAAGAAATTTTTCACCTTCTGCTTTTCTTCCTTTACTTTTATTTTTTTCTTATTGTTGTTAAAATACAGGATGAGGTCTGTGATGAAGATGCAAATTTGAAAGTGGTCATCATATGTCTGAAGTCATAGAAGACAATATTGCAGAGAGATAATGGTGAATAAAAAGAGAAAGAGGGTCCAGTTCAAAGCCATGCGGAGCTCCAAAATTTAAAGATTGACTAGAAGCAAAGGAACCTTCTTCCTTTGGCAGAAAACTTAACGTCATCAAGTATGGAAATGACAGGTTCGGTCTGCAGAACTATGTTGAGCTCACATCTGGATTATGGGACTCATTTCTAAGATCATCTTTATTAGAAGTGTGTAGAAAAACTGGATAGAGTTCAAAGAAAAGTAATAAAAATGATTAACGACTTAAGGTTGATGGATTTATGCGGAAAGATTAAAAACCAGAATGGCCTCCAACAAAGGCTGTGGGGGAACAGCTATAATTAATCTCCTAGAGTTTTAAAAGAGTAGTAAACATGGAGGAAAAAATTATTATTTTCTTTAGATTGAGAAAAGAAAAAGAAAAAAATAGTCTATTAGTTCAAATATTAAAAGAGGAAACAGACATTGAGAACATTAATTTTGTAGAAAAAAAATTTCAAGAAAACTGAAATATTACATTTTGCGACAATAAAAAATAAAACTGGAAAAATAGAATTTAAATTGAGTTCCGTAGAACATTTCTGTGTGAGTAAAAATAACCCATTTATAACGAAAAATGTTTTGTTGTCTTTACTTCCAGATAAAACAGAGCCTCCATGAGGGCAGAGATTTGGGTCTTTTCACTCATCTATCTTCAGTAGCTGGAACAGTGATTAACACAGAGAAGTTGCTTAAGGTATAGATGTATTTAAAAAAAAAAAAAGTATCTTCAAGATTTAAACTTCAAGATTATTTAATAGAGTTAGGGATGAATTAATGCATTATCTGTGGATAGTAAACAGAATCAAATTGAGGCAAATTCAGTTGTGGGTGATAATACTCTCAAACTTCAACCCATTTCTCTACCATCATGGTGTTTCTTTTTTTTTTTGAGGCCTCTCCCGTTGCGGAGCACAGGCCCCGGACGCACAGGCTCAGCAGCCATGGCTCACGGGCCCAGCCGCTCCGCGGCATGTGGGATCCTCCCGGACAGGGGCACGGACCCGCGTCCCCTGCATCAGCAGGCGGACACTCAACCACTGAGCCACCAGGGAAGCCCCTTCAACCCATTTATTGTAGCAGGCTTGCTGTAGAAAACAAATTAGATTACATTTTAAACGATTTTAAATTCATATATTAATAGGAATCTACTAATGTTTTCAAATATTAATTTCCTACATATTAATAAAATCTTACCATCAAAATATCTTACAGAAATTTAGAATCATAGTAAAGAGAATGCAATTAAATGTTATATAACAATTTCTTATTTTAAAATATGACCCATATACACTAGTTTAATATACTATTTTTATAGTATGTGTGTATCATAACTCTTTATTATCCCCAGATATGATTATAGAGCAGTATCCAGAAGATAAAAATGTATAATAAAACATTTTCTGTTTATTTTGATGGTTTTTTTTTTTTTTTTTTTTGCAGTATGCAGGCCTCTCGCTGTTGTGGCCTCTCCCGTGGCAGAGCACAGGCTCCGGACGCGCAGGCTCAGCGGCCATGGCTCACGGGCCCAGCCGCTCCACGGCACGTGGGATCTTCCCGGACCAGGGCATGAACCCGTGTCCCCTGCATCGGCAGGCGGATGCTCAACCACTGCGCCACCAGGGAAGCCCTATTTTGATGGTTCTTAAATGCATAACCTTTATTTGCCAAAATTAACCTAGATTCAGACTTTCAGCCTAGGTTCAATCTTTCATGATTTGATATAACTGATCAGCTATGTGACTCCAATTGAATAGTACTGTGTTAACAATTTTACTATACGGTTGTTTGTGATGGTAGAAACTATTAATAAAAAACAAAAATTGACTTTAGTCTCAAAAAATTGCTATTTTTCAAATTACTACCTTAATTTCATTTTTTAAATGTCATTTCAATGAATAAAAATGTCTGTAAAATTAACCAAGTTTTCGAAGTTATTATAGGATCAATCTACTTAAAACCAATTGTAGGGAATGGATTTCATTGGATTCCAGTTTTTATAATAACAAAAATTGTATAGAAAGTAAAAATCCTATGACTATTTTAGGAACACAAGTAGTAAATAAAAGACTAAAACCACCCTCATAACAATGATATTAGTAAAGATTCTATAGAAGGAATAGTAAGTGAGCCTGTACTAAGTTTCTTCTTGATAACCAGAAATAACTGTGGTAGCATCTTTTATGAATTCATTACTAAAATTCTCTTATAAATTTGGAAGTATGGATAATTTTCTATTTATGCACTGAATTCTGTACCAGTCTCACAGATGCCAGAAGCAGAATTAGTAATGAAATGATACAGTAGAAGAACAATTAACTCTGACTTTAGGAAAACTCTGTCACCAATTAGATATGTCACTAATTTGCAGAGAAAAAAGAAGTCAGTGGAACAACAACCCCAGAAGTCTACACTGGGATTCACCATGGATGTGTGATCCAGGACAGGATTGCCTATGCACAGGGGGAAGACATGTACTTAGCAGAGACCTGACATGGGGCTATGAAGTAAGAGGTGATTCAAGAGATCATGCAGTGCTGGGAGATGTTGAGATCTTGTCTTGACAGAATGGAGACATGTTGCTGAGCACCGTGGGCATTCAGTGAGTATATTTTCAGTTTCCTTTATTTTTTGTGAACTTTGTTAAAGTTCAGTCTATACTCAATGGGACAGCCAGAGTGATTATTTTACAAGTCAGCCAGATTATATCACTTCTCTAAACCTTCCAATGGACTCACTTCTAATTAACATGAAAATCAAAGTCCATATAATGGCTATATTGCCCTAATTTATCTGATTCTTGTTAGGTCTTTTACTTCATCTGCTCCTGTCACCTTCCCTCATTCTGCTCCAGCCACAATTGACCAACATGCTGGTCAACACACTAGAAATGGTCCAGCCACACGACTTGTGTTATTGTTCCCTCCTGTATTACTTCCTCCATATATCTGTACAGATTGCACCCTCACCTACTTCAAGTCTTAGATCATATATTACCTTTCGGTTGATCCTCTCCCTGATGACCATAGTTACATTTTCAAAGTTTCCCCTCACAGTAGCCATCTCTATCACCCTTTTCTCCAGAGTACTGTATAAAGTTGTTTCTTTTTTCTTTTTTCTTACTAAAAATAGGTTCTATGAGGGCAGGAGGGCAGATATTTTAATTTGTTTTGCTTACTGATGTATTTTTAGTACCTAGAATAGTGCCTGTCAGATTGTAGGAACTTAATAAATATCTGTTGAATGAATGAGTATTCATATGGGATCAACTGATATTTAAAGTCAAAATTGTGGTAGGAGTTATAGATTGGCTCCTAAATGGGACCCTTTCCTATTTGAAAGTGACATTAATTATACAAATATCTATTTTTAATGATTTGATCTTTGGATTATTATTTACTATCCAAATAATCTTGTTTAATACATTAATATTAATATATGATTGCAGAGAATATGGAAAATATCAGGAAGTGTGTGGGCAAAATTGTGTTACTTACAATATGTGTCATTCATATTTTAGTGTATTTTATTTTAATGTTATACAACTACTTTACACATAGTTATGTGTCCTGCTTTTTACACTAATATTTACATTGTGGGTGATTCCCACATTCTAAAAATAAATAATTGAATGTTGAAAATATTTATTAAATATTTAATAAATATTTAATAAATATTTGAATATTGTAAATCTTTTTAATGGATTCAAATTATCCAATCTAATAAATGAACGTACTTTAAATTATTTCTTAATGATACGACCTGCTTCCACTTTTTCATTATGATAATAAGGCCATTTATTTAAATTAAAATAGGTTATATTAAGAAATCCTATAATTATGTTGTCATGGAATAAAAAAATGGAATGATTGTATGACACCTCAAAATAATGTAATAACATAGAAAGTTTGTTTTTCTAAACTGAAATGGACCACCACACACACACATACACACACATACACACAAGAAATGGCCCTTCTTTGTGCCAAGCACATTGTGTGGTCACTATATTTTTATAGCTGTGAAACAGTCTAGAAAAGATTCAGACAGGTCAGCCCAGTAGTAGCTGAGGAAGTGGAGACTGACCTTAAGAGACTGAACTTGAAATGAGGGAGCTAGACTCCTAGGTTGTTAAAAATATGAGACACACTAACAAAGTCTTAACTGATTTGAGAGAAAACAATCAAGCAGTAAATGACTTTAGTGGTCTATAACTGACTATGGTGAGAAATTAAATTAGTTATGAAAAAGATGGTGTACAAACAAAAGAATTCTACTATGTAGTATTTTATTTTCTCTGTGAATAATTTTTTTCAGAGGAGTGCAATATTCATTCACTGCTGTACCCTGAACACCTAGAAGAATCCTGGCATATTGAGGGTGATCAATAAATAATTTTGGACTGACTGATTCTATATATGTAATAAATATGTAAACATAGGTCTATACATAATTTTATACTAATGATTTACTCAGTTTCCAGAGATAGCATCTGCAAGTCTTTCCAGATAGAGAAATATGAGATATTACAGAAATTAAAATGATTTTATTTTCTTGATAATCAACTCTGTAAATAAGACAGCAAATTTCCACACAAAAAGCAGGCAAGGAAGCTCTGAGAATCAAATTGTTGATCTATACAGTTTAAATTGAAGAGAGACTTGCTCCACTTTCATTTGTTTGCTTCTGTAGATGTAGTCACAGACAGCTAATAAAATAATTTTCGATTGCTTTGGGAAAGAGTCAGGAATTTCTTCAAATTTGATTTGGATTTGGCCTCTGCTTTACTATCAATAAGTTACTTAAAGTGTTAAGGAGGACTGCATAGCAGTCAAGTGCCATTTACGTGGTTGGAGTGCCTTATGTTGTGTTTTGAAAATGTCTTAATAGATTGAAATGCATTTCTCATGTTGAACAATCCCTAAAGATTTCAAGACAATTATAAATTCACTGTAATTTGTTTATTTGTTTATTGTTTCAACAAGTTTCTTCCTTTTTCTCACTCGACCATTCCAGTTTAAATGTTTCTTATGTATTTTATGTCTTTCTGTAAATTGCTTTAAATATTTTGGAACAAACTGAGTATGAAAAAATCAATATTCATTTAATAAATTTTGTTTAGTACTTAGTGCAAGACCCTGGGCTAGTTTTAGAAATTTCAACAAAAATCATAAAATAAATAAATAAGTAGTTACCTTATAAATCAAACTGAAATAATTCTAAGCCATCAGGAATTATAAAATTCTAAGCCATCAGGAATCATAAAACTGGTACCATGTATTATCATCCTTCTGACATTAACTAAATTACTCTGAATGGCATTGTTTTAATTCAGACCTCAGTGATTTACATAAAGAGTAAGAGGTAACATACAACAAGATTCACTAAAAACATTAAAAGATCATTTTTCAAAAGAGACCAAGAAAGGCCAAAATTCATAGTTATGTAGTTACTATAACTGAGCATGAGATTTGGGTTTCATCTTTTACTATTTATGGGAAAAGTATAAAAGATAAATATGTGGAAGGAAATGAGTCTGGATGATTTAAGGCAGGGAAGAGGCTCAAAAGATAATGATACATTTATATTTAGATAAAATTTAAAATTATTTTAACCCACATTATCTTATTTATAATTCATACCAAATTACATATTATTGTTTCTATTTTATATGAGGACACAGGCTCAGAGAAGTTAAGTGACTACAACATCACTCAATTGTAAGCAGCATGACTGAGATTGAAAAACAAAATTATTTTTAAACTTCAAGCTCAGTTCTCTTTTCTCTACCACATAGGGTCTGATCTCAGTTTCAAATAAATATTGTTTAAAACAGACAAAACTTATTTACTGTCTACTGAGATTTTATTTCCATAAACATTTTACCTATGCTTAGAACAGACACAAAAAGTGACTCTCTTGTCTTAGAACGATTGGATGTAGACTCAGGCAAGGATCATTTACAGGGGTCAAGGCACTAGGCAGCTGGTAAAATCTTCCTGGTCCCTCCCTGCAGAGTTACCAGAAGAGACAACCACAATTTCTTCCCAACCTTGAAACACTTCAATGTCTGGAAAGACTGAATTGCTCTGGAAAGAGGATCTCATGCCTGAGATTTTGTCTTTGATATAGTCACTTGTATTCCCAATTACTTATTCTAAAAAAAAGCTGTTGTAGTCTCACAGAAAATAGAGGACAGAACAGTCATTCAGGACTGCTAGATAACACTTTCTACTAAGGATTTTCTACTGATGTCCCTTAAAGATTATCTTGTTGGTCTAGGAACTGGGTAAGTGGTTTGCTATACATGTAGGTGAGTGAAGAGAAGTAGAACATACACATACATATACATGCATATATTTAAAAACAATACACGTGTGTGTGTGTGTGTGTATATATGTATTTTTTTCTTAGAAAGGGGAGCATATGTTTTTTAGGAAGAAGGAAGCACGGATTTAGCTTCAAGAGATCTGTTTGTTTATATATATATTTCGCATCCTTGAATTTTCCTGCCTTTCCCTATGAGAAGACAAAGCAGCACTGAAGTGCCCTTCTTATCAATGCTTTCACTGCAGTCTAAGGAAGAACCTTGAGTGCTGATGTCTACAGGGTGTACACCTTTAATGTTAGTTGACACTAAGGCCTCATTACAGCTGGTTTCAAAGGGAAATTATTTAAAAATAATTCCCTGAGTAAGCGAAAGCTGATTCTTTTACAAGTAGCAAAATTTAGAGTTGACCTGACTCCTATTATAAGCTAGGAGTAGTAGGCCCAGCTGCAGCTAGGGAGCTGGCTGACCACAAATATGGGGAGCCAGAGTGGCACAGCCAGTTTAAGCTGAACACACAAAGTTGAACTGAAACACGTTTTTGCTTACCTTGGCTGAGCATGAGGTAAGCACCATATGAAAACTCAAAAGAAAGCTTTCTGCTCTGACAAACCTTTGTCTGTGCCTATACCATGGGACTTGGCAGGACACTTCTGGAACCACAAAAGTTAACTGTTAGACCTGAGAAAAAGCCTACATGTAAAAACTAAAGCAAAAACTTAATACTGTTCTTTAGATTGTTCTTAATAGGACCTTTATATTACACTAAAATGTTCACTTTAAATAATCACCCATTAAATCTATTAGGCATCACAGTTTTGTAATTATTTAAACAAATAATGAAATAATAAACACCAAAAAAAATTTAAAAGGTCCTCTCTAAATTAATTTTCAACAGCTGATTTTTTTTTTTTTTAAATGATTACTCAGCAGCAAGTTTATACTCCTGTTTCCTTAGACATTTTGGTTAAATTTTTGAAAATGAAAACTATGGTTTTCCAAGACCATTACAGAAATCAACATAATTTTGTAAAATGATTTTATTTTCCTACTTCTAGTAAGATGAGATAATGGCAGAGATATTAATGACAGTGTGAATTTGCTCCAAAGTTGATATAATTACAGTATAATAAAAAGAAGTTATCCTTTCAAGTTACTACATGAAAATGTTAACTAATTTAGAAATTAACACACTTTATTTAAATGTAGCAATACATATTATAATATGTTGACTTTACTATGATGTTGCTGAAATTTTAATTCGTACATTTTTAATGGCTGCTTTTTACATTAATGGCTATTATCAGTCAATAGACTAAATAGAAATAATTTATAAAACTATTTTTAAAAGCTAACTTAGTTCTTAGATAGTGATACTTAGTTCAAATTATATTGGATTACTTAGCAAAAGTAATGGGGTTTTTCCCACTTTTTGAAGATTATAAATAATGCTCCTATGAATACTCATGTATACGTTTTTGTTTGGACATATGTTTCAATTATCTTGGCTATATACCTAGGATTAGAGGTCCTGAGTCATAGGGAAACTACATTTAACTTTCCAAGAAACTGCCAATTTTTTTCTAAAGGCACTGCACCATGTTACTTACTGACCAACAATCCAAGAGTGTTCCATTTCTCCATATCCTTGTCAACACTTGTCATTTTCCATTGTTAGATTATAGCCATCTGATAAATTTTTGACTTTCATGACTTACAAAGAACTGATAAAACTTGCATGTGGGAGGATGGAAGAAGAAGTTAAAGATGACCGTGAAGTTGTCAGTGACTGGTTTAGGCTGAACACAGACAGTGTTGAACTGAAACACATTTTGCTTCCCTTGGTTGAGGGGATGAATGAATGATGTTGTCACTACTGGAAGCGGAGCAGCAAGAAGAGCTGATTTCAGGGGAGAGACTAAATTGTGAGATTCTTGAAGCACCTCATCATTTACAATAGCAGGATGAGAACTTGGAATTATAACAGAGCTTATAATGTGTGATTTTCAAACTCGGTAGAATTCAGGCAAAGGCTCTGGAGCCACATGGTATGGGTTTACAACATTTACTACCTATATGACCTGAAATACAGTAAATGCTCAAAATAAGTTAGCTATTAAGTTATCAATGTCAGCTATACTTTTTGATAGCCCAAGTATAACAAATCTAAATTATTATTAACAATTAAAATACCATTGATAATATCCATGATTGTCCATTAATGATAAGGAGACAGGTAAAGAGCAAAGTTCATATTAGAAAGTTAAAGGAATATTAGAAGGTTAAAGGAATTGTATTAAGATTCATATTAGAAAGTGAAATCTACATTTATTTAAATAAACCTGTTATATATAAAAAAGCAAAAACGGATGTTCTGTGGTGCGGGAATCAATGGTTTTTGTAGTATAGTTACATTACAAAAGGTGGACCTGGATAGATCACTTAGGGATAGAGATAGCTTTGGAAATTCAGAGGCCATTGTAGAGAATTTGTACTCATGTGGGTAGGCTTGAAAGGAGGGATGAGAACAGATGGGTTCTCATAAACATTACCTGAGAGGGGAGAAAGTGGAAAACACCTGGAAAAAAATTCCCTCACATTGCCACTTTGGCCGGAATGCTGGTGAAGACCAAGAAATGATCTTGCTGAACTTGCCTCCAATGTGGACAAATCCTTTGTGTCCCACCTCAAATATTATAGTATCGGAGAAGTCTAGTTTTGACACAAATTCACTGTGGTAATTATACTGAAGGCCATGTGTGTCAAGATGATGATGGCATAGTTAGGCCTATTTTATATATGATTCTTTGAAAGGAAAATAGCAAATACAGAAAGTAGAAAATGGGTGATTCTTAACCATTAATTTTATTTTTGGAAGAATTAGAGTAAAATTTTTTTCTTTTTGTGTTATTGTTATATTAGTTACAGTAACTAGAGATAAGTTTGACCATATTTTTAAAGTTTCTAAACTCTCCGGCATACAATAGATTTTCAGCTAATAATTGACATATGTTCTTGAAATGCTTGCCCCGAAGATGAGCTGTAGACTAAACAGAGAATCAGACTGGAATCATTGGTTTTGCTTAGTGAATTGAAGAATCACGTCCTTGGAAAATCATTCATAAGAATAACAAAATGCTATAATATCTATTGTCATGTTCTTCTGGTTCCTAATGTTAGTTTGAATTGGGGAGAACATTAGATTGGCAGTTCAGAAATTTTTGAATTTCTACCACTAGAAAAGATATAGCAAAATGTATACTTTCCCCCACTGAAGGATTTCAGCATGAAGGTTCTTTAGGTCTAGATCCAAGCAAAATAGTGAATTGAAAGTTTTTCTTTCATGATCTCAATTTTCCTTTTTCACCTTCTCTACATGAGTTCTTTCCTGTCTGTATTCCTCAGGTCAAGGAGACATTGCATCTAATCAGAAACTGGCGATATTTGTCTCCTATGTCTCCTTTTCCTTCTACAGTTTATATATTTATACATTCTTTTGAAACAGAAGGACCCATGAAGAATAAACTAAAGGTAATCAGCTTTAAATAGTTGTGCCCAGTATGATGTTTGTTACTCTGGAAATTCTGAATAGATATTGTTAAAACATTAATTTTTTCATTTGTTATCTTATTTCATTATACATACAATTAGCAATTGCTTCTTCTCCAATACCAAACTCTTGAGAAATCAGTGTGTTGTTTATCAAGGTTTAAATGCAAGTTTTATTGAAGCAGATTTTGTCCAAGTCTGTCCCTGTAACAGATTCAAAGCAAACAAAATTATTTTAGAGATACTAGACTTTGTGTTAGATAAACACAAAATAGGTGACACATGCTGACATTTCTCATGGTAAGAATTCTAAGAATTTTTTAATATAATTTTTAACAGATTTGATGAAACAGATTTTAACATCAATGAAACAGATTAATATATGTTCAGAAATTCATCCAAATCTTATAAATTAGATTTATAAATAAACTGATTATCTACCAATATTAGAATTCAGCCTTCATGTACTTACTGGTTGTTAGTGTAATTTATTGACTATAGCAATCGTTTAAAAAATCATTCTCAGCCAGCTAAACCTTGTAGGAAAGCATCAATTCAAATGGAGAAAAAAATGAAGACGGTCCTCTGGGGTTCTCAAGAAATGTTAACAGCTGTTCTCCCCCTCACCCTCATCAGGAAGGTGGCATGGGCAGGAGTCTCCTGAGGTTGAATAACTGTCTTTACTGAAAGATTGAGAATAATGAAAATTAATACATCCTGGATACAAATAGTAATCAATGTGACTCAGAGAAGTGTATTGGTATACACTGTTAAAAGAGGCCAATCTGTTGGCACAGCAATGCTATGACCAAAAAACAAACAACAACAAATCACCAAAACACCAAGACACATACTTGAACCTGTACAGTGAAATCTCTCGTAGTTGGTCCAAGCTAAACGTTTTGCCAGATTTTTAGTAAAGCCATGGGTGTCTTTTAGGAAGTGGACTTGCTGAGCATTTCTCTCTGATGTTTTGTCTCAATTACACTTCACCTGCAATGCACTGCTATCATTTTTCCCTTCCCCCATTAGCCTTACACACCACATACTTCATACTTCTGAATTCTCCCTCCTCAGAACCTTTTATTCCATCTCAAAGATTTTAATCTGAGCCTACATTCCTTCTTTAATCTAGCATCTACTAATTGACTTTGAAGTTGAGCTTTTCTCATTCAGGCTTTGGCACTTTCAAGAAAATATTTGGGCACATTCAACTATTTATCTCTTTTCAATCCAGCAATGTTTTATTAAATTATAATGAAATAATTTTAGAAGTTTTAAAAATTAAATGTGATCATTTATTATAGGGAGTGAAGATATCAAGATATATTTTAGTGGCATTACTCTCATCCATATTTATGCAGAGGAGTTTCAGCAGAAATTAGCATTAAATACATAGTGGAATATATTTCCTAATACATCTGTAAATGTGTAATACGCCCAAACAGGAAAAAACCTAAATAAAGCAGCATTTGGTATTGCTTATCTCTTCCACCTACACTGAATACCAGAGCGTTAAGTGGTTTCTAATGCTCCTATCTATAAAAGCATCTAAAAGGATTCTTTGTTTTAGATTTCTCTAGAAAGAAAATGATTAAAAATGAATTATAAATAAATAAATATACAATTAACTATACAATTGAACAGTTAAATGTAATTAACTGTAAATAAACTATACAATTGAACAGTTAAATGTAATTCTTGGTTGTTGTTTTTTTAATGCAATTGAAAGGTATTTCAACAAAAGTCTTTTCCAGATTTATTTATAAATTCTGTGATCTGTGAAGCTGTAACTTGTATAGTGATGTAGGAAATATAAAAAAAAGGAAGAGATTCTCTTACTTCTCATTTGCACTCTCTGCAAAAAGCTGACATTATTGTTCTCTGTTCTTCCTGAACACCTCTTGTTTTTACATCTCCCCAGCACTTGTCTCTCTTTCTCTCTCTCTTTCTGAAGTTTTAGGGAGGAATTTAATGTTCTTTACTGTTTAGAAGGAAAAGAATTACTACCGGATAAACACCTTTTCAAGAAACTTCCTGTTTATGTGAAATCGTTCATTGATTTGTGCGCGTGTGAGTGACTGTGTGTGTGTGTTAACAATATCAGACATCTTGGATGATAGCACAAACCCATATTTTATCTTTTTTCTTGTTTAAACTTGTTATTTCAGTATGTTGAAGTTACTTTGAAGCTTATTTTTTCTTCTATGGCATCATAAGTATACTAACTTTGAATTTATCATGTAATTATTTCAACTGAGAACACTAGCTTTGCCTTTTAACTTTCTCTCAGGCATTTCTTTGTTTTTTGATTAATTAATTTATTTTGCCTGTGTTGGGTCTTCGTTGCTGTGTGCAGGCTTTCTCTAGTTGCGGTGAGGGGGGGCTACTCTTCGTTGCAGTGCATGGACTTCCCATTGTGGTGGCTTCTATTGTTGCAAAGCACCGGCTCTGGGCATGTGGGCTCAGTAGTTATGGTTCGCAGGCTCTAGACCGCAGGCTCAGTTGTTGTGGTGCACGGGCTTAGTTGCTCCAAGGCATGTGGGATCTATCCGGGCCAGTGATTGAATCCGTGGCCCCTGCATTGGCAGGCAGATTCTTAACCACTGCACCACCAGGGAAGTCCTCTCAGGAATTTCTTACTAACCACACTTACTGTGTGTGAGAATTTGAAAAATATGATGCCCAGTGGACCCTGACAGATTTCTAACCTTTGCTCCAGAAACTTAATGTTCCTTGTGCCTCCCACTATTCATGGAGAGACAAAACCAAATAAGGTATGACATATTATTAAAAAGTTTTATATATGGTTGGGGTATGCGGAGGGGGTCAAGAGAAGAGAAATAGTGATATTTGAGCTGGATTTCAAAAATTGCTGGATATCCACAGGTGGGGACCATGGGAAGACAATTTTAAATAATGTCCACAACATGATTATTTCTGATGGCACTAACTGGAAACAATCTAAATGAAAAAAAAGACAGTAATGATTATACATTATTGTATATTCTATTGTAATTAAACACTAACTTAATGACCCAAGAAATCACTCAAAGATATTGTGTGTTTACTAAAGTTTGTAGGCAACTATGAATATTATATATATAAAACATACATATTAATTCCTTTAAAAACACTTGATTAAAAAACATTGGAAGGTAGGATTGTACAGAAATTTATTTCTTTTTAACATATGAATGCATCTTTAAGTTGTACCTTGTAATTTTTTTAAAGAAAAAATATATGTCTATAAAGAGATATGTAGACAGCCTTTATTTCTGTTAAACTCTATGTGCAGTCATGGAACTGGTGTGAACCAGAATGGGAGGGGAAAATAGAAAGCAGGGGGAGACTACTGTGCTTGTCCAAGTGAGACAAAATGAGGGTAGCAATACCTGGAATGAAATCAAGTGGACAAACACATAAAATGCTGGGGAGACAATGGAAGAAAAAACAACAAAAATACTTAATTGAAACTAAAAATGAACAGTAAAGAATCAAGAGTACTTGCAAGGTTTTTAGTCTAAACAGCAGGAAGTATGGAAATTCTAGAGATGTGGGCACTACAAAGAGAAGAAAATAAGTGAGGGTAGATGAAGGATTCTCTTATTTGAGATTGTTGGTACCATCATCACGCAAAGTCTGGCAGAATGTTGAAAATAAGATTCGAGGTTTAGGAAAAGGCAGAATTCCAGATATGTAGCTGAGTTGCATCATTATAGGTTCAATTCTGCAGGGTAGAAAGGACAGAGAAGATGTAAGCATAGAGAGGGCTGGAACAGAGGTTTCCAAGTTAATTTGTGCCTTGGAGCCCTTTGGCTTTTCTAGTGAAGACCGTGGACCCCTTCTCAGAATAATGGCTTTACATACATAAAATAATTTATGCATTAATACAGATAACAATTCGTTTGAAATAGAGCTATCAAAATATATATTTTAAATAATTTAAAATGTGATATATTAATATGAATTGTACTTATTAATATATTATATAATATATTAATATATTCAATTTAGTGGGGTCTAATAACTGCCATAATTCAAACACAATGATGACTCTAAACAACATTTAAGGAGATCTGAAAAACTTTAACGTGATATAAACTGTCTATGTTTTCCAGTGGTGCCAAAGTCATGGTACTGCTAATACTACTATGCTTTGTAACTACATTAATATTTTATGGAAATACTAAACTTATGTTTGAAGTTAGTTAGATGCCCTTTCTTATCATGCAAATTCACGGACTCCCTGAATTGTATGCAGTGACTCCTTGGTGGTCCATGATTAAGAGCTTCTTTAGAACAGGTGCATGTGGGAAGACATAGATTCCTAGAGCTGGTTTGGGACATAGTAGAATATATTTGGTTGGGGAAACTTCCCAGTAAGGGCATGTTTGTGTTAATGTGCAGTAATGCCAAAGACAGCATTATTTTTAAGATCATAGACTCCAGGCGAGAATGCCAGTTTAAACACTACTTAAACCCTCTGTGCCTCAGCCTGTCTATTTTTTAATCCTCAAAGGGTTATTGTGAGGATTAAATGTATTAGTGTTTGCAGTATGGCCTGGTGCATGTTAAGCACTATATAAAAAGTATTTATCAAATAAATAAATATGCTCAGGTTAATCCTCAAGCTGACTGAGCCATGCAATTAGTTACAGGTTGCCTCTATCTTAAAGGTCTTGTGAGCCAGTGAAATAGACAAAAATTGAGAAGACAGAGAGATAGGAAAAAACAAAACAGAACTAGGAGCATGCAAGTCAGGAGGAAATGAGTTTTTAAGGGAGATAGCTCAGAAGAACAGATGCTATTTGGAGGTCAAGGACTAAGCCTGAGAACACATATCTGGATGGGTACTGGTAATCAGTAATTAGGTCATTGGTAGTCTTCTGGAGAGGATCCAATATATGGACAGAAGCAGATGCCAGACATCAAGCCATTTATTGAATAGGTTGATAGGAACAAACAAAGACAGTGAATTGGATTACTTTGCTCAAAAGTCAGTTCATGAAAGAAAGGAGATTGAAAATTTATCAGATTTAACAGAAATGACCTAGATGGTACAGGGGAAGTAGTCAATAAAAGGAAAGATTGTAATTGATGGAGAAAGAGAAGGAGCAAACAATTGCTAGAACCAGGTCCTGATTAATGTAGGAAAGAATGAGACTTATGTAGAAAATTTCACCTTGGACTAAAAAAGAGGTCAAATCCTTTTGAAGCTGGGGGCTATAAGGAGAAACAGATGAAGATAGCCAAGTGTTGTGATCAAATTAAAAAGAACACCTAGGGCTTCCCTCGTGGCACAGTGGTTGAGAGTCCGCCTGCCGATGCAGGGGATGCGGGTTCGTGCCCCGGTCCGGGAAGATTCCACGTGCCACTGAGCGGCTGGGCCCGTGAGCCATGGCCGCTGAGCCTGCGCGTCCGGAGCCTGTGCTCTGCAAAGGGAGAGGCCACAACAGTGAGAGGCCCGTGTACCACAAAAAAAAAAAAAAAAGAACACCTAGGTGGCCTCTATGCTGGAGGATCCTTCACCCATAACTCCAAACTGCTGTGGAAGAGATATTCACAAGAATAGAGAGTGCGGAGAAAGATGGAAATCCCCTTAGGGTGAGTGAGAAACATTTTTGATTGATTGCTACAGGAAATGCAACAAGCATCTAATTAGAGATTAATATAAATATTGTCAAGTAGCTATGGGGACTTAGTTGGGCTAAAGAGGATAGTTAGATTTCATCCTAAATATCACTTCCCTAGGTAAATCCACATTGACTAAACTCCCACCATATGTTTAATTATCCCTGCTGTGTGCTTTCGTTGTGCCCTGCATTTATATAATTATTTTTTGTTGTATGGCTAGAGTGTAAACTTTTTAAGGGCTCCATTTTGTTCATTCGTATACACATATTCAAAACATGGCACATAAAGGATATTGAACAATTTTTTGCTTTTAATAAATACTTTTTGGGAGATGGGTCCAGGATGGCAGAGTAGAAGGACATGTACTCACTCCCTCTTGCAAGAGCACTGGAATCACAACTAACTGCTGAACAATCATCGATGGGAAGACACTGGAACTCACCAAAAAAGATACCCCACATCCAAAGACAAAGGAGAAGCCACAATGAGATGGCAGGAGAGGCGCAATCACAATAAAATAAAATCACATAAGTGCTGGGTGGGTGACTCACAAACTGGAGAATGATTATACCACAGAAGTCCACCCACTGGAGTGAAGTTTATGAGCTCAACATCAGGCTTCCCAACCTGGGGTTCTGGCAATGGGAGGAGGAATTCCCAGAGAATCAGACTTTGAAGACTAGCGGGATTTGACTGTAGGTCTTCGACAGGACTGGAGAAACAGAGACTTCACTCTTGGAGTGCACACACAAAGAACTATGCGCCACAGGACCCAGGGTAAGGAGCAGTGACCCTGCAGCAGACCGAACCAGACCTACCTGCTAGTGTTGGAGGGTCTCCTGCAGAGGTGGGGGGTGGCTGCAGCTCACCATGGGGACAGGACACTGGGAGCAGGAGTTCTGGGAAGTACTCCTTGGTATGAGCCTTCCCGGAGTTCACCACTAGCCCCACCAAAGAGCCTATAACCTCCAGTGCTGGGTCACCTCAGGCCAAAAAACCAACAGGGAGGGAACTCAGCCTCACCCTTCAGAGGACAAGTGGATTAAAGTTGTACTGAGCTCTGCCCAACAGAGAAACACCCAGCTCTACCCACCATCAGTCCCTCCCATCAGGAAGCTTGCACAAGCTTCTTAGATAGCCTCATCCACCAGAGGGCAGACAGCAGAAGCAAGAAGAACTACAATCCTGCAGCCTCTGGAATATAAACAACGTTCACAGAAAGACAGACAAAATAAAAAGGCAGAGGACTATGAAAGAACAAGGTAAAACCCCAGGAAAACAACTAAATGAAGTGGAGATAGGTAACCTTCCAGAAAAAGAATTCAGAATAATGATAGTGAAGATGATAGAGGACCTCGGAAAAAGAATGGAGGCAAAGATTGAGAAGATGCAAGAAATGTTTAACAAAGACCTACAAGAATTAAAGAACAAACAAACAGAGATGAACAATACAATAACTGAAATGAAAAATACACTAGAAGGAATCAATAGCAGAATAACTGAGGCGAAGAACAGATAAGTGACCTGGAAGACAGAATAGTGGAATTCACTGCTGCAGAACAGGATAAAGAAAAAAGAATGAAAAGAAATGAAGACAGACTAAGAGACCTCTGGGACAACATTAAATGCACCAACATTCGCATAATAGGGGTCCCAGAAGGAGAAGAGAGAGAGAAAGGACCCGAGAAAATATTTGAAGAGATTATAGTTGAAAACTTCCTTAACATGGGAAAGGAAATAGCCACCCAAGTCCAGGAAGCACAGAGAGTCCCAGGTAGGATAAACCCAAGGAGAAACATGCCAAGACACATAGTAATCAAATTGACAAAAATTAAAGACAAAGAAAAATTATTAAAAGCCACAAGGGAAAATGACAAATAACATACAAGGGAACTCCCATAAGGTTAACAGCTGATTTCTCAGCAGAAACTCTACAAGCCAGAAGTGAGTGGCATGACATATTTAAACTGATGAAAGGGAAGAACCTAAAACCAAGATTACTCTACCCTGCAAGGATCTCATTCAGATTTGGCAGAGAAATCAAAAGCTTTACAGACAAGCAAAAGCTAAGAGATTTTAACACACCAAACCAGCTCTACAAAAAATGCTAACAGAACTTCTCTAAGTGGAAAACACAAGAGGAGAAAAGGACCTACAAAATCAAACCCAAAACAATTAAGAAAATGGTAATAGGAATATACATACTGATAATTATCTTCAAAGTGAATGTATTAAATGCTCCAACCAAAGGACATAGGCTCACTGAATGGATACAAAATCAAGACCCATATATATGCTGTCTAAAAGAGACCCACTTCAGACCTAGGGACACACACAGACTGGAAGTGAGAGGATGGAAAAAGATATTCCATGCAAATAGAAATCAAAAGAAAGCTGGAGCAGCAATACTCATATCAGATAAAATAGATTTTAAAATAAAGAATGCTGCAAGAGACAAGGAAGGACACTGCATAATGATTAAGGGATCAATCCAAGAAGATATAACAATTATAAATATATAAGATCAGCTCAATACACAAAGCAAATGCTAACAGCTATAAAAGAGGAAATTGACAGTACCACAATAAGAGTGGGGGATTTTAACACCTCACTTACACCAATGGACAGATCATCCAGACAGAAAATTAATAAGGAAACACAAGCTTTAAATGACACAATAGACCAGACAGATTTAACTGATATTTATAGGACATTCCATCCAAAACCAGCAGATTACACTTTCTTCTCAAGTGCACATGGAACATTCTCCAGGATAGATCACATCTTGGGTCACAAATCAAGCCTTGGTAAATTTAAGAAACTTGAAATCATATCAAGCATCTTTTCTGACCACAACGCTATGATATTAGAAATGAATTACAGGGGAAAAAATGTAAAACAAGCAAACACATGGAGGCTAAATAATACATTACTAAATAACCAAGAGATCACTGAAGAAATCAAAGAGGAAATCAAAAAATACCTAGAGACAAATGACAACAAAAACACGATGATCCAAAACCTATGGGATGAAGCAAAAGCAGTTCTAAGAGGGAAGTTTATAGCAATACAATCCTACCTCAAGAAACAAGAAAAATCTCAGGTAAACAATCTAACCTTACACCTAAAGTAATTATAGAAAAAAGAACAAACAAAACCCAAAGTTAGTGAAGGAAAGAAATCATAAAGATCACAGCAGAAATAAATGAAATAGGAGCAAAGAAAACAATAGCAAAGATCAACAAAACTAAAAGCTAGTTCTTTGAGAAGTTAAACAAAATTGATAAACCTTTATCCAGACTCATGAAGAAAAAGGGGGAGAGGGCTCATATCAATAAAATTAGAAATGAAAAAGGAGAAGTTACAACAGACGCTGCAGAAATACAAAGCACCATAAGAGACTACTACAAACAAGTCTATGCCAATAAAATGGACAACCTGGACGAAATGGACAAATTCTTAAAAAAGTATAACCTTCCAAGACTGGACCAGAAAATATGAACAGACCAATCAAAGTAATGAAATTGAAACTGTGATTAAAAATTTTCCAACAAATAAAATCTAGGACCAGATATCTGCACAGGTGAATTCTATCAAACATTTAGAGAAGAGCTAACAACAATCCTTCTCAAACTCTTGCAAAAACTTGCAGAGAAAGGAACACTCCCAAACTCATTCTGTAAGGCCTCCATCACCCTGATACCAAAACCAGACAAAGACACTACAAAAAAAGAAA
Organism: Platanista minor; assembly: GCA_004363435.1. Lineage (NCBI taxonomy): Eukaryota > Metazoa > Chordata > Mammalia > Artiodactyla > Platanistidae > Platanista > Platanista minor. The sequence continues at coordinate 2,222 of RJWK010019104.1, read as the reverse complement.
ATTACAGACCAACATCATTGATGAATATAGATGCAAAAATCCTCAATAAAATACTAGCAAACGGAATCCAACAGCACATTAAAAGGATCATACACCATGCTCAAGTGGGATTTATTCCAGGGATGCAAAGATTCTTCAATATATACAAATCAATCAATGTGATATACCATATTAACAAAGTGAAGAATAAAAACCATATGATCATCTCAATAGATGCAGGAAAAGGCTTTTGACAAAATTCAACACCCGTTTATGATAAAAACTCTCCAGAAAGTGGGCATAGAGGGAAACTACCTTAACAAAATAAAGGCCATATACAAAAAACCCACAGCAAACATCATTCTCAATGATAAAAAACTGAAAGCATTTCTTCTAAGATCAGGAAAAAGACAAGAATGTCCACTCTCACCACTATTATTCAACATAGTTTTGGAAGTCCTAGCCATGGCAATCAGAGTAGACAAAAAAATAAAAGGAATATAAATTGGAAAAGAAGAACTAAAACTGTCTCTGCAGATAACATGACACGATACGCAGATAATCCTAAAGATGCTACCAGAAAGCTGCTACAGCTAATAAATGAATTTGGTAAAGTTTTAGGATACAAAATTAATGCACAGATATCTCTTGCATTCTTATACATTAACAATGAAAAAATCAGAAAAATAATTTAAGGAAATAATCCCATTCACCATTGCAGCAGAAAGAATAAAATACCTAGGAATAAACCTACCTAAGGAGGTAAAAGACCTCTACTCAGAAAATTGTAAGACACTGATGAAAGAAATCAAAGATGACACAAACAGATGGAGAGATATACCATGTTCTTGGATTAGAAGAGTCAACATTGTGAAAATGTCTATACAGCCCAAAGCCATCAACAGATTCAATGTAATTCCTATGAAATTACCAATGGCATTCTTCACAGAATTAGAACAAAAAAATTTACAATTCATACGGAAACACAAAAGACCCCGTATAGCCAAAGCAACTCTGAGAAAGAAAACGGAGCTGGAGGAATCAGACTCCTCAACTTCAGACTATACTAGAAAGCTACAGTAATCAAGAAATAAAGATCAATGGAACAGGATAGAAAGCCCAGAGATAAACCTACGCACCTATGGTCAACTAATCTATAGCAAAGGAGGTAAGGATATACAATGGAGAAAAGACAGTCTCGTCAATAAGTGGTGCTGGGAAAACTACATGTAAAAGAATATATGACAGCTACATGACAGCTACATGTAAAAGAATGAAATTAGAACACTCCATAACACCATACACAAAAATAAACTCAAAATGGATTAAAGACCTAAATGTAAGACTGGACAGTATAAAGCTCTTAGAGGGAAATATAGGAAGAACACTCTTTGACATAAATCACAGCAAGATCCTTTTTGACACACCTCCTAGATTAATGGAAATAAAAACAAAATAAACAAATGGGACTTAATGAAACTTAAAAGCTTTTGTACAGCAAAGGAAACCATAAACAAGATGAGAAGACAACCCTCAGAATGGGAGAAAGTATTTGCAAATGAAACAACTGACAAAGGATTAATCTCCAAAATTTACAAGCAGCTCAATATCAAAAAAACAAACAATCCAATCCAAAAATGGGCAGAAGACCTAAACAGACATGTCTCCAAAGAAGATATACAGATTTCCCACAAACACATGAAAGGATGCTCAACATCACTAATCATTAGAGAAATGCAAATCAAAACTACAATGAGATGTTACCTCACACCAGTCGGAATGGCCATCATCAAAAACTCTACAAACAATAAATGCTGGAGAGGGTATGGAGAAAAGGGAACACTCTTACACTGTTGGTGGGAATGTAAATTGATACAGCCACTATGGAGAACAGTATGAAGGTTCCTTAAAAAACTAAAAATAGAATTACCATATGACCCAGCAATCCCACTACTGGGTATATACCCAGAGAAAACTATAATTCAAAAAGACACATGCACCCCAATGTTCATTGCAGCACTATTTACAATAGCCAGGTCATGGAAGAAACCTAAATGCCCATCAACATATGAATGGATAAAGAAGATGTGGTACATATATACAATGGAGTATCACTCAGCCATAAAAAGGAACGAAATTGGGTCATTTGTAGAGATGTGGATAGACCTAGGGACTGTCATACAGAGTGAAGTTAAGTCAGAAAGAGAAAAACAAATATCATATATTAACACATATATGTGGAA
>RJWK010019103.1:14957-32804 GCA_004363435.1 Platanista minor | reverse complement strand
CAACACATGCCTCGAGAAAGGATGCTTTGAAGCTGATGTGCAAAGACTGGACAGAACACAGCTGTCCTGGTCTCTCTGGAAGAGGGACTTGGGCTGCTTCCCTGATGCCACGTCCCCGAGGCCCCAGCTCCAACTGAGCGAGTGTCTTTCCATTGAAAACTTCAAGGTTTAATGACCCAAAGCATAGAAATTGATGAGAAAAGACATGCCACCCCTAATTTCAAAACGTATTTGTCACTACGCTCATTAACCCTTCTAAAACTGTCTCCCTTGGGGGAGGAAAAGCTGAATTGGAAAAGTCGCGGTTCTGCATCCTGGCCACTCGACTCTCTGCTCCTTCATGGGTCCTCGCCCGGAGGGGCCCTGCCAGAGCCACAGAGCACGCGGATGGAGCCCCCGTGGGGTGTCCTCGTGGGGCGTGGGCGGAGGCCCCGCTCTCGGGTTCACCAGTGCTCAGCCCAGGCCCTCTTCACAGAGGCCCCTGCACCGCCGGCTCCCCGGGGGCTGGGTGCCCTCATCCTCCAGATACCCTGGGTCCACGGCCTTGGGCCCAGACCCCTGTTTGTGCCCTGTGCCCCCCCTGCCGGCCCCCCTCTCTTCTCTTCCTGCCCTCTGGGGCCCCAGGGCTGTGCTCAGGCCTCTGTCCTTTGAGGACCAGCCTTGGCCATGGGGCAGGCTCTCCTAGCCTCTCAGGCTCAGCTCCCTCCCCGTTTCCTCTTCTGGATCTGGAACTATCCGGATGCCTCCTTTCAGCTTGTCCTGTGCTCCTGGGCAAGGCCAGTAACTGAGCAGCCATCCACAGAAGGAAAGCTTCCCGGTGATGGACTGAAGAGCAGATCTTCAGCCCTCCGGTCGGTGCCCCCAGAGCCCGCTGTGCAGGGTCCCCACAACGGAGAGAAGACCCCAGGCCACCCCCATGGTGCTCAGTCCGGGGAGACGGACACAGACGCGTGGAGGGAGGGATGGTGCCCAGGGCATTTTAACCTCTAGATGATCCCAGGTCCATCTGTCTTGTAGCAAATACCCGATTTCGTACTGAAAAAACTCGGCTGAACTGGACCAGAGCACGGTCCCTGCAAAGAGGCAGACTCGTGCCCCAGTGGACAGAGAATACGTGATGCCCCAGAGCTCAGGGGACGGGGGGGACAGAGGGAGCGGGGGGTAGACTGAGGCGGGGGTGGTGGTGCTACTGATGCTGAAGAGGGTTAGTTCCGGGAGGAAAATGGAAGAAACGGGGCGGGGTGCGGGCAGAGTCAGCCCGTAAATCAGCAGGGAGCCATGGAGAGACCAGGGTCTGCAGAGTTAGGGAACTCCAGAGAGAAGAGCCAGCCAGGAGAGTCAGGGAAAAGCCTGCGGGACGAGAACAAAGAGAAAACCCCCAAAGCCTTCAGAAGTAAAGACTAAATCCCAGAGGAGGAAGCACCAAACCGGCAGCAAGTCCTCCTCTGGAGCACGGCAGGCCAGGAGATGATGGAAGAGAATTACGGACAATGCGGGACGCAGGTTGTCCAAGAATCCCACGGTGTTGGGTGTCGAGGGGAAGGAAGGATGGTTGCAGGTATTCAGGGAGCCTTCCTGGGGACATCCCCGAGCAAGGGGCCTGGGGGTGAGCCGGCAAACAAGCAGAGAAACACACACAGGTGTGTGTAAGTGAGGGCGACAAGTTATCCAGGAATGAGAAACACAGGTGCTAAATACATATTTTTGAAATTGAAGAGACCTACCGCAGGCACAGCCTTCTACGCCCTGAGCTAAAAGTGTCAGATCTACAAATCTAGGCGTTCGCCCCGTGGGCTAGGGTAGGGTAGGTGGAGGTCCTGCCATCGAAGGGGCTGCGTATGGGCGGGGAGGGGGCAGAGAGCAGACAGGAGGTCCTCTGGGTCCCACGGCCCTGAGATGAGAGAGGTGCGCGGGTCACCAGGGACGGACGATAACGTTCACAGAAGCAGGGACTGCCAGGCTGCCTCGATCGACAGCGCCCAGGCTGCGTTCTGTGCACAGGAAACCTGCCTAAAATAGTTCAACAAAGGAATGAGTGGAGACACCAGGTAAATGCAAGGCCCAAAACCACGCCAAACCCAGAACAAGAAAGGGGAGCGCAAGGGCAGCGCCCGTGTCAGGTAAGGGCAAACCGACGACAAAGAGCAGCGTTAAGCTGGAAAAGAACCGACAGTGAGTTACAAGGGGCGCCACCTACAAAGCGGATATAAAAACACGTACGTGACCCCCGGGCTCACGCCCGAGTACACGCAGAGGCAGAGGGGGGCAAGGCCCGGCACAGACTTGTGCCTCCGTCTCTCTGTCTCACTGGCTTTCCAGAAAGCACTGCGGAATTATTTTCTGACAAGTAGGAATAAATGAGTGACTTCAGATAAAAGTGATCAATGTCCAGGCACTTTTCTACCAAGAGTTGAGCAGACTGGGGGCTAACACTGGCCTTCCAGGGGGGAGAAAGGAGTTTGCAACTTATCACGAGGAAGTTTCCTGCAGAATCACGGAAACAACCCTCTCTGTCCCTGTGACGTCCCTGCGAGAGGCCGGGGCCACTTCCCTCGAGCCAGCGGAACGAGTTGCTTATCCAGGGCTTTCTCAGTGCGCGCGGCATAGTGGCTCATAGGGGTGACTCAGTTTTCCCTTCTCCACCAGTATTTCTGGCTGAGATGTGGCTGAACGCGCCTGGACACGGGCTGCCTGGGACGCAGTGGCCACCAGCTGTGGGGACAGGACAAGGTGCTCCCCTTCTTGATCTGTGAAATGGGAATAATGGGAGGAGTTACTTCATAAGGCGGTCGAGAGGACTAGTGAGTGGATGAGCCCGGCCCCTGGCACGTGCGGCGGGTACAGATGGACGTGAACTGTCATCAGCGGCGCGTGGGCAGGTGAGCAGTAATGCAGGAGGTGCCTGCAGGCGGCGGGGCTGGTGTGTGTCCATGTTGTCCCAGCTGCGGTCCAGCCTTTAGAGATGAACAGTTCGCAAGTGGAATTATCCTGTTGACTCACGCCCTCAGATCAGGACGGTGAGTACGTCTACCGAGGCTCAGTGACCTTCCTTCTGGACGGCCTCACGGTCCACAGGAAAAGAACAAAGGGTTATATTTCAAAGATGAGTTTTTCTCAGAGAAATCTAAGCTTTCTAACTCACCTGCTGTTTGAGTTAAGGACAGGCTGCATCAGCCTTAGGCGAGAAGCAGAATAAATACTAGAACACGCCTCGCCTCCTCCATGCGGTCATCAAGAAAGGGCCTAGTGAATCAGTGAACAGAAATGGGGGTGGAGCTGGGTGGATGTGAGGGGAATGGAGGGGAGGCTTCTGCCCTCCAGGCTGGACGCCCCCGCAGAGGGGCTGGGTCATCTCCCCAGGGAGGCGGCTGAGACCCGGACTCTCCCTGAGGGCAGGATGGCGTTCCGTCCCAGGCTGACCTGGATTTCCTATTGGTTCTAGAAATCTCTGTGGTCCTGGCAGGTTATTCAAAGATTCTGAGCTTTGGTTTCCTCCAATAAAATAAAAATACCAATAGCTGCGTCCCAGGCTTGGGAATCAGCTGCTCTGACGGAGATGAGGTGCCCAGCACACGAACGACTCAGCGGACGGTGATGGTGGTGATGGCCAAGGCTGTCATCGTGGAGCTGACATGCGGGCCCCAGTCCACCGCCCTGTGCTCGGGGCAGGGTCTTTCTTGGGGGAGGGGGAAGGGGATGAGTGGAAAAGCTCTGAGGGCGGCGAGGGGTCACAGGCGGGGCTTCAGGACACTGTCACCTGCCCCCAGGTGCCTGCTGGCTCCATCCTACCTGGACACATTCCCTGCAGGGGGCCTTGGGCCCAGAAGACCACTGCCTCCCCTCCCGTGGGACAGTACGATGGTGCCAGCTGCATCCCAGTCCCACCATCAAATGATGATTCCTCCGTGAAGGGAAGGGTCCAGGCGTGGGGCAGGGCAATCTGGCTTCCTTGTGGAAATGCCTATTTCTCTCCAGGTAAAGGATGGCAGACTCAGGCTCCTTCATTATACTGAAAACTCTTTAACGCCACGAGGGCGGCAAAGTGTGTGAAAAGCCAGTCTCTGAACAGTTTCCGAGAGCCCGCTTTAAAGACGGATTTCTCGGAGGCACCACCAGTCCCCGACTGCATGTAGGGCGCCTGTGTGCTCACTTCGCACTTTGAGAAGAGCGCGCTTCACAGAGAATGACGTGCAGTACTTATAAGTTTCACAGCAGTTCGCCTGCTGGGATGGCTCACACGCCCCCATCTTCGCTGAGCCCTGTTTTCTCCTTCTTTCTACGTTCATCTTCAAAACAAACCCAAGGCGAGACCAGAAACCCTGCTCCCCGTACAAGGCAAGCAAAATAAAATAAGGAGTTGACCCTTCTGTCCGTGGAGCTGACGTGCCGAGTACCCTGCCCTCTGTCTTGGTGGTCCCGAGAATGGGGGCCCTTTGCAGAGATGCCCAGGCCGCCACGACTCCTGCATCTTCTCACCAGGTGCCCGGAGACGCTGAGCTGCAGGGTGGACGGGTGGCATCTGGGAGGGAGCCTGCGGGGCAGGTGAGGGAGCCGGTGTTGGGGGGAGGCGTCCAAAGCCACCGTTCGGCCAGAAAGCCGTTTCTGCATCCCGTGTGCGTCCTCTTGACATGATGCTTCTGGGCCACAAAACGTTACAAGCATCACTTTCAATTCCCCCAGCACGTCCTGCTTGCAGTACCGTGAACGTCCATGGTGCCTGCTGCCTGCAGGGCTGCGCCGACCAGCTCTGCCTCTGGGGAGGATGTGGCTTTAGGCACAGCGGCTGGGAACGCCCGCAGCCCTGCTCCGGGGCGGGGTGTGCCTGGAGAATTTCGTGAACTTCAGGTGACGTTCCTTTTTCTCTGAGCAGCGAGCGCTAGGTCTCCACTGCAGGGTGCCGGCCCCGAGGAGGTGAGGCTTCCTTCCTCTTCCAGAAAGTGCCCGCCGCCCAGTGAGAAGCCAGACAGGCCGCACAGGGCATCGCACAGCCAGAATGGCCGGAGCCGGTGAGCCAAGGAAGGCGACCCTTCCTGGGGTCAGCTCTGGGGTTGGCTCCCCTCCCCAGGACCGGCCTTCGGGGTCTTCGTTCCCCTTCCGGCAGGTGAGGCGGCGGCTGGGAGAGGCTGGGATTCGGGAGTTGGCAGCCCTAGTAGGCTTGGAATGAAAGTGCTGGTCAGCTTCAACCCGGAGGCTGACAGGGGTCAGGAGTTAGGTGGTGGTGGCGGGGGGGCCTCTCTGTGTCTCTGCCTGGAGCTCAGGGGACCACGTTTCCCAGGCTCCCTTGGCTGTGGCTTCCGGGCCGCTTGGCCAATGGGGAGCCCCGGGGAGCAGCTGGGGAGAGGCAGGGGGGCTCTTCCTGGGCCCACGCACCCTACACTCCCTTCTGGGAAGCAGCCAGGCAGTGGCTGGCTGTACCCCAGGATCGGGGATTCTGCCTCTGTGGAGAGTCCGGCTCTTGCGCCTTTGTAACATGTAAGGTGACCTGCCCTCTGTGATGAGTTGTCTCCCGGCCTGACCCCTCCCACCCAGACCTCAAGTAAGCGAGCTTACTGGGAAGCAGGTGGGCTGGCAGGTGTAAGCAGTTAAGATGAAGTCCTTAGGGTGGGCCCTCTTCCAACCAGTGGTGTCCTGAGAAGGGACACAGAGAGGGACACCCACAGAGGGAACCTGCCACAAGGCCACGGTACCGTGTCTACAAGCCAAGGGCAGCCACCCCCCAGGAGCTGGGCAGGGGCCCGGCACAGGCTCCCTGCGGACACCTGGCCTGGACTCCGGCTCCAGAAACAGACGAAGCCATCGGTCTGTGATGTCTAAGCGGCCCGGTCTGTGCCGCTTTGTGCCGGCGGCTTCGGCAGCCCCACGAGGCACCGCAGTGGTGGTTCGGGCCCAGGTAGTATTAATACTTTTGACCCGTGTCAATCCCTCTGCCCGCGCTCAGGCCCACAGGTCACACTCAGTGTGTGCACCCGAGCAGATTCCTTACCTACTCTGCGCCTTTCTGCTCATTTGGTTTCGTTTTTAATTTTGTTTTACTTTTTGTTAACACGTGGGACAGCAGTGACAACTCTGAGACAGGGCTGCCTGAGCCCCGGGTGCCTCGGTGGTGTGACATGCTTGTCGGTGGCCCTGCAGAAGCTCTGGTTTCCACGGTGGCCAGACCAGCAGCCTGGGCGTCACCGGGGAGCTGGTGAGGGCTGCGGACCCCCTGAGTCAGAAACCCTGGCAGGGCTGGGGCTCAGCATCCCATGTCTTAACGTGGTCTCTGGGCAATTCTGAGGCGGCCCAAGTTTGTGGGCTGCTTAGAGTAAGTTTTTAGCGAGTGTCAGGACGCTAGCTGGTGCTAGCTGTACACCGCTGTAGAGCACAGGGAACTCTATTCAATACCCTGGGATAAACCACCGTGGAAAAGAATATAAAAAAGAATATATATGTGTATAACTGAGTCACTCTGCTGTACAGCAGAAATTAACACAACATTGTAAATTAACTCTACTTCAATTAAAGATGTATTTTAAAAAAGACTCCAAAGAAGGAGAGAAGAGGTCAGAGCCTTGATTCCCAGAATGTCCATGTCTCCCTGCTGGAGTCCAGGGAGGGTGAGGCCTGGGCGCCAACCCCCCACCCCCGGGCCCCTTTCCTCTGAGGCTGTGAGGTTCCTGCCCTGGAGGGTCCCTGAGACCCCTCTCCAGCCAGCAGCACAGGGCTCTGAGCCTCGTTCAGGTCTCAGACTTCCAACCGGTGTAATCTGCAAAAGGACACAGGCCAGGTCGCCAAGCGGGTGTCCAGCCCATCCTCATGTGGACTGACCAGAGATGATATTTAGAGTAGCCTGGCCTTGTCCAGGTGCCGGCACTTCAAAAACCAGAATGAACTCAGGACGCTGCCCTCAGACACTTCTGGAGAGCGCAGATTTTGAAATGTCATCCACCCAGAATCCAGTGCACGTCACGGAGATGTATTTATGTAGACCGTCACGGTTTAGATGAAAGCATTTCATATACCCTGCTCACCGTAATGTCATCAAAGCAGGAAGCACTCAGTCTGAATTAGCCATTTTGGTGTATTATCCTAATAGAGTATTATTTTTAAACTACCCCAATACTTTAATTACGTTCTCAGCATGAATCATTATGTACCTTAGTGAAAAAGCACTTCTGACGCTAATTGCACGCTGCAGTCCCATGACACGGGCCATGAACGTGTGCTCTGAAGTGGGTTGACAGCCCAGTGATCACCAGCTGCCCCACCCAGGACACCAACCTTGTGAGACGGGCCTGGTTTCCTCCCAGCAGCTTCCCTCCCTCCCTCCCTCGTTTTCATCCCACGCTCTGTATTAAGCTCCCAGCACACACCAGCGAGTCTTCTCGACTCCAGGGATGCCCACAAGACTCCCCATCCTCATGGAGCACGTGTTCTAGCACAAGAAGCACGCTCTCACCCACAGAGAAGCACCTGCACAGTTGGCCGGACGGCCACAGGTGCGGTGTGGGCCCCAGTGGGGCTGGCCCAGCTGGAGGGGACCCCGGGGCAGGGCTTCGCTCTTCTGGGCATCAGGACGCCCACGTTCCCGTCCCTGCCCCATGCACCAAGGTCTCCAGAACTGCTCCACCAAAATGCGCTCGAGTGGGTCTTGGAACGCTCGGGGTGGGAGCGCAACGCTCTCCTGCACGGTACCCCCCCCCGTGCCCCCATCGGCGGGTGAACCCCAAGGCACCCAAGGCCACGTGTCTGCACACAAAGTGGTCGGTGTCTCTTCAAAGAGCCGGGAGGCAACAGCCCGTATCATTCAGCCGTCACCCCGGCCAGTTACCTGCTTCTCCTGGGGTGGATCCCGCCCCACAGGCGAGCCAGGCTCTCTCGTGTGTCCCCGTGGCCATGCAGGGCCCTGGGGGGACTCAAGGGCTGTGTGTCCTCCGTCATCGCTGCCAATGCAGCCACCAAAGCCTGCTGCTCTTCCCAGAAGGGCCACCCCGAGCGAGGGCTTCCCTCCTCTCAGTGGGCCTCGATCCAGACAGGTCGGGGGCGCAGGGACAGGCCACCCGGCAGCACCTGTCACCCCGTCACCCCTCCACTCACACCAGCTTCTCTGCCCCCATAGGAGGGGGTGATGCGTAACTGTCGATCGGCCGGAAGGACATCATGACAGCCTCCCAAACCTTGTCAGGAAGAAGGAACATCGCCATGGCAGTGGCCCTCAGACTCTTCATTTGAGTCCCCTGCTCTGTGAGGTACGAGGTGGGACTCACGATTTCTCAGGGTCTCTCAGTGTTGAAATCCCTGAGTCCTGTGGTTCTGGTGCAGGAAGGAGAACAGCTCACCAGAGACAGACACGCGTGCCCGTGGTTCCTCCAGGTTGGGGATGACGATCACATGGAGTCTGAGTGTTTCCTGGGCGGCGGGCAGAGGGAGAGGCACGGAGGACGGGGATGGCTGGAGCATCATGAAGGCCCACTTCACTGGGCAGCCTATAGCTTCCAAACCAGCCCAACCACAAGTGAGGCAGGAGAAATGTCCGCAGTCAGGCCGTGACATCAAGGTTGGGAGGGAGCTTTGCGTTCGCCGTGCGGATGCGGGGAGCGCACCCCTGACCTTTCCTCCTCGCCGCCTCCCCTTCTCCAAGGGGCGTTCTGTACCTGGGGTCTCAGAGCCTGTGGGGTGACACTAGCACAGTGGTCGCTGAATAGGGGTGATGTGAATGCCTTATTAATTAGAGCAGAGCCGTCGTGAGGCTTCCTGAGACGCGCAGGCAATTCCAAGAAATAGAAGAGTCACCGGCCTTGGTCCTCTCCACACTCTCTCTCTTTTTAATTTACAATTTTAATTTTATTTTACGCAGCAGGTTCTTATTAGTTATCTATTTTATACATATTCGTGTATACATGTCGATCCCAATCTCCCAGTTCCTCTCCACTCTCTTTTCTCTTTCTTTTCAGCTTTCCAATCGAGGAGGCCACTTCTGGGAACTGCGAAGCTCTGGCAAAGCTGAGCCGTGCCTCTTGGGGTCCCCTGTCTGCAGAGCTGCCCCTCCCCATGTGCACCCCATTCCTCTTCTCTACCCGACCCCCATTTGAGGCCAAACAGCTGACTCACTTCCCAACATGATGTCCCTAGCGCCTTCTCCAGGAGCATTTAGAAAGTCCATCTGCTAGCAGAGGGAAAACTTGGAGGCACAGAGGGTCCATCGGGCCCTGGGATGCTGTGATGCTCCCAGGTGTGAGGGCTGGCCTGCCCCTCTGCCACGTCCCCCTAGAAACCCCGCCTCCGAGGTCAGAATCCCAAGGCACCTCTGCAGCCTCAGCCTTGCACTCGCTGCTTTAAATGGGCAGTGACTGATGAGGAGCATCTGAGGGTGTGGACCCTGCAGGGAAAGCGCCTGGGCTCGCATCCGGACTCCACCACCCGCCAGGCAGCCTTCAGGTACCCGCACTTCCCCCTGCGTCCTCACCTGCACATAAATAAACGGGGCGAAAGGGGCCCAGGGGAAGGGCCTGGGGTCTGTCCTTTGGGCCGGGTGTGAGTTTTATCACCCAACAGCCCTGCTCTGAGGTTTCAGACAGACACTGGGGACTGGACAGCCACCCAGGGACTCAGAATCAAGAATCGGAGCACAGCGGGACTTTGGGAAGGGCAGGAGGTGGGGCCCTGTCATGGAGGAGGCCTGCCGGCTTCCTGGAGCTCCTGGGTCCTGGTGCCCAAGCCCATCTTTCCTGGTCCCCGGCGGGGGTCTGTGTGCCCCTGCTAATCTCCACCCCTGCTGCCCAGGCCTCCCGCCAGGTTTGCCTGGAGAGAGCTAGGTGAGGTCTGGGGCCACAGAGTAGCCGAGTCTCAGAGACGGTAAATAACAGGCTCAGCAACACGGCTAGTAAGCATAGGCCAGATATGCAAACGAAGACTGATTCGTGATCAAGCCAACAACCCAACCAAAAAATGGACAGAAGACCTGAATAGACATTTCTCCAAAGAAGACATACAGATGGCCTACAGGCACATGAAAAGATGCTCAACACTGCTTATTATTAGAGCAATGCAAATCAAAACTACAATGAGGTATCACCTCACATCAGTCAGAATGGCCATCATCAAAATATCTACAGACAATAAATGCTGGAGAGGGAGTGGAGAAAAGGGAACCCTCCTGTACTGTTGGTGGGAATGTAAATTGATGCAGCCACTATGGAGAACAGTATGACCCAGCAATCCCACTACTGGGCATACATCTGGAAAAAACAAAAACACTCATTTGAAAAGATACATGCACCCCAATGTTCACAGCAGCTCTATTCACAATAGCCAAGATATGGAAGCAACCTAAGTGCCCATCAACAGATGAATGAATAAAGGAGATGTGGTACACGTATACAATGGAATATCACTCAGCCGTAAAAAAGAATGAAATATTGTCATCTGCAGCAATATGGATGGACCTAGAGAATATTATACTTAGTGAAGTAAGTCAGACATAGACAAATACAGTATGATATCACTTATATGTGGAATCTAAAAAATAATACAAGCAACTGTATATGCGAAACAGAAAACACTCACAGATATAGAAAACAAACCAATGGTTACCAAGTGGAAGAAGGAAGGGGGAGGGGCAAATTAGGGGTATGGGATTAAGAGATACAAACTACTATATATAAAATAGATAAGAAACAAGGATATATTGTACAGCACAGGGAATTATAGCCATTATCTTGTAATAACTTTTTTTTATCATAATAACTTTTAATGGACTATAATCTGTAAAAATACTGAATCACTATGCTGTAAACCTGAAACTAATATAATATTGTAAATCACCTATATACTTCAATAATAAAAGAAAAACCTGACGTGATTATTTTACTACTTCTCCAGTAGAACCATCGTATCTTTAAATTTCCACAAGGCAGCTTAGGTCTTCAAGTATACACACACACACACACACACACACACACACACACACATACATAGTTGAAAAAGAAAACTGTACAAGATTTATATGAAGAAAATTAAAATACTACTGGAGGACCTAAAATAAGACAAATAAACAGAAAACATTCTAGGGTAAGTAGATTCAATGACAGGAAGACTGAGAGCATAAGGTGGTCAGTTCTCCATGAGATAATCTGTACCATTTAATGCACTTAATGCAATACCACCTTTCAAAAAAACCCATGCAGGATTTTCTGAACTAAATATATTGATTCTGAATTTCACACGGAAAAGTAAACTATCAAGAATAGTCAGAGAGTTTTTAGAAAGTAAAAGTAATTAATAAAGAAATCATTAGGTTCTCCATGTTAAACATTAAAACATATTTTGAAAGCTACAGTAATCAAACCGTGTGGTATTGGTATGAAAATAGACAAAAGGATCAAAAAAGAAAGTCCAGAAACAGAACCAAATGCATTTATTATGTGATAAAGATAGCATTTCAAGGAAGTGTAGAAAGATGAATTTTGACAATGAATAACGTTGGCCTAATTGGGAAAAAAAAGCTGGATTTCTACTTCGCACTATTCCAAACAAATTCCAGATGGAATTATATACACATGAAAAATGACACTATAAGAGATTCTGTTCTTAAGATATCTTTGCCCAGTCTTACAAAAAAGACTAGAAGGAAAATGTCATAGAACTTTTTTCAAAATCAGAGTGAGAAAAAAAATGTCATGAGACCCAGAATCCATAAAGGAAAAGATTGCTGCTACATACAATTCCCCCCACTTTTTGAACAGTTTGTTGAGGTGTATTTTATGTGCAATAAACCCACATACAACAAGTGTACAGTCTGATACCTTAACATGCGTGTGCACCTGCGAAACCATCTCCACGGTGAAGACAATTCACATCCACCGATCCAGTCACGCCCAGAGTCTCCACCTGCCCTCATCCTCTCCCAGCAACTGCTGACCTGCTGTCTGTCACCGAAGGGTAGTCTGCATTTTCCAGAATGCTGTGTAATCAGGACCATACAATGTATATGCTCTGCCTCGTTTCTCTCACTTCTAGAATTATTCTGAGATGTATCCATGTTGTTGTGCGTATTGTTGGTTTGTTCCTTTGTATTCCTGAAAAATACCCTACTGTATGGCTGCACCAGAATATGCTTATCCATTCATCTGTTGATAGGCCTTTGGGTCCTTTTCCACTTGGGCTAGAAAATAGAGCTGCTGTGCACATGGTGTGCAAGTTGTTGTGAGGACAGGTGTTTCCATTTCTCCTAGAGGACGCCTAGGACTGGGATGGCTGGGTCATGTGGTAAGTTGTTCGACGTTTGAAGGCAACTGCCCAAGTGTCTTCCACAGTGGCTGCTCCATTTCACGTTCCCACCAGCACCTGTGGGGGGAGTTCAGTTTCTCCACAACCTTACCAGCACCTGTCACTGACAACAGCATCCTCAGGGGTGTGCGGTGGTGTCTCACTGTGGTTTTGAGTTGCATCTCCCTGTGATTAACCGTGTTGTACGTCTTTTCACAAGCTCATTGGCCATTTGTATCTCTTCTTTGGTGAAATGTCTATTCACATCTTTTGCCCATTTTTTAAATTGAGTTATTGTCTTTTTATTATTGAGTTCTAAAAGTTTCTTATATACTCTGGATGCAAATCCTTTATCCTTTATATGATTTGCAAATATGTCCTCCCAGTCTGTGACTTGACTTTCCGTCATCTTGACAGTGCCCGGAGCAGAAGTTCTTAATTTTGATTACGTTCAATTTATCACTTTTTTCTTTTATGGCTCATGCTTTTGGTGTCATGCTTAAGAAATCTTTGCCTCACCTTACACAAAAAATTTGAAAAAATTTTGAATCACAAAAAGGAATAAGAACAAAGAGAAAAGACAAATGACTAAGTGGATCAAAATATTCGAACTCATAAGGTGCTAATTTGTCTAGTAGATAAAGAACTTCTACAAATCAATAAGCAGCAGACCAGCAATCTAGCAGAATAAATGGCACAGATACAAGCAGGCAGACATAGAGAATGAAATACAAATGCCTCTTGCACATAAAACTCCCAACTGCTCATAAAAAGAGAAATGCAAATTAAAACTAAAGTGAGAGGGCTTCCCTGGTGGCGCAGTGGTTGAGAGTCCGCCTGCCGATGCAGGGGACCCGGGTTCGTGCCCCGGTCTGAGAAGATCCCACATGCCGCGGAGCAGCTGGGCCCGTGAGCCGTGGCCGCTGAGCCTGCGCGTCCGGAGCCTGCGCTCCGCAACGGGAGAGGCCACAACAGTGAGAGGCCCGCGTACCACCCCCCACCAAAAAAAAAAAAAAAAAAAAAAAAAAACCTAGAGTGAGATACCACTGTTTCCCTCTCGGGTTGACAAACATCGAAAAGTGGGATAAATCCTACGGAGAGCAATTTGGCAATTTCCTATCAAAAATACATATGCTTTTTGACCCACAAATTGCCCTACAAGAAATTTATCTTTTATATGTATTTTACACTCACGTGTAAAATACATATGCTCAAAGACATCTATTGCAGCGTTAGATACTATGTAAAATATTGAAAATAATCAATCAACAGCAAATTGATTAAGTAATCTACGGTAATCCATACACTCAAACAATGGAATATTGTTGGAGAGCCCTCCTTTTTTCCTGGGTTCATCGTTCATCGTGGGGTGAGCTCCATTCCTGAGCTCCACCCTGAAAACATAAAAGAGGAAGGGGCTGGGCTTCACAAATTGACAAACCAGAGAACTTACTTTTCAGGAGGTATTTTTTGTGTGTCTTTTAAATTTTGTGCATTCAGCAAAAGAGAAAAAAGAAGAAAGAAAAAAAGGAGCGAAAGAAACACAATGGAAATCAGCAAGGAAATAGTTCGCTCACTGTGAGCTAGTAAATTAAAGAAAATGTAGAATTTATTGAGCACATACTTATGCCAGGCAATTTCTTCTAAGCCTTACAACAACCCTGAAACAAATGTTGCTCTTGTTTATGGCTGTGGGGCCCAGGTTCAGAAAGGTAACACGTTTGTCCAAGGTGGCCTGGGCAGGAGAGGCTGACTAGGAAGTTCAGCTTCAAACGTCTTGAAAATACAGAGCAAGCGTTATTTGCATTTGGTTCCCTAATGCCTACAGCAGACTCTGGCCTTAATGGCTGCTCAGTAATCATCAGGCTGATGGAGCCCTCTCATTGTGTAGTTTGCCAACTCTAAGAGAGGTCCCTTCAGTCACCTCCTGCTCTTGCAAACACACCAGGAGGTGTTGTAACAAAGCTCCCAAACATATTAATCCCAAATTATCTAACTGCCTCATTTGCCAGAATTAATCCAAACTCCTACTGTGGTGAAGGACACGGAGCTCAGGTGCTGGGGAGTGAGTGTGGGCCCCGAGGCGAGGACGCCCCGTATACGCGGCCTATTCCCCCCGGAGCGCACGCAGCCTTGGCTCCAGAGTTTGCTCCTTTGATAGGGCTTTTGTTATAAGGAAATCTTCTCATACCTACTCTTTGAGTCCCGGTTCACATGGAGACTGAAACAAAGCTCCTCGCTGTTTATTATTTACATTAGCAGGTAGCAGACGGTGTGCAGACTGTCACCCGCAAGCGGAGGACAAGCAGAGAGTTTGCAGCTGGTTCCCCGGGTCCCCAACTCTCCTGCCAGAAGGGGGTCTGAGATCAGAGGGGGACCTCACGGCGGGGGTGGGGGGGGGCTGCCTGCAGGCCACATCAGAGGGATCAGCTCAGGACGGGCACCCTCTCCTCACTGCCTTCAAGGAGGGAGAGCTGGCATCCAGGAGGGTGTTTGGGCACAATTCAGGTGTCTCGTTTTGTTTCTCCATCTTAATAAGCAACATCTATTGCCTAGAAATGTTTGTTTCGCTCGGAAACCTACAGCTGCACCTCCTGCCGCCGGCTCCTGACCCTTCTAGAGCTGCCGCCTATCAGTAACTGCGCTTGTCACACCGACATGGGACCCTGACCCCAGCCCCGCCAGCCACACCGGTCCCCCGCACCCCTCCTCTCTCGCCTCCTGCCCGTGGCCCCGAAACTCATCTCCAGTAATTATGCCGCACGTGAATCATTTTTTAATGTTTGGTTTAATACATACAGGTTCCTTAAACAATAAAAATAAATCCGCAAACAGCATCACAATCTGGAAATCTCTCTCTTAACACAGAACACGGTTTCTTAATGGCACAGGGAGAAGGACTCAACAGCCAAGCTTGACAGCATAATTAGAAGATTGTTCCCAGGAAAGGAGAGCACTCTCTCTACAGCTCTTAGTCTACTCTCAATAAGATTATTCTCCCTGAATAGCTAATCAGCTTTCCCCAGCTTCCCAAAACCGTGTGCCTGAAGCTGTGCTCACGGCTCTCCTCACTAAGTGGCAAACAGTGACACCTCGGAAAGGGAAATTTAAAGCATTAACCAAATGTGAGCAAACAGCGCGATGGAGGCTGTGGATGGAGAGATCCCTGGTAGATTAGCGGCAATTTAGGAAGATGGTACTGTCACACCTGGGTTGACAAGGGCTGACAGGGTTTGCTGATCTCTGCTCCCGTCTCAAATTTGAGTGTCACGTTTCAACAGAAATGAGAGGAGAGGAAAAACAGCCCTTTCGGGAGCCAGCGGTGAGGCACCTGGAACAAAGGAACCACAGGGGCGCCTGCGGGCAGCGGCTGGGCCCGGGTGCCCGTCCCTGTGGGGTCTCCGGCCGAGGGGGAGGATGGAGAGGAAAGGACCAGACAGGGGCGGGCTGGCCCTGGGGTTTCCTGGGGTAAATCCCCTCTCCAGGCACCCAGCCCTTTCCCTGCTCTGGTTACGGCACCGCTGTCCTCTCTGGGATTCTCGTAGGGGCTGCGCTTCAGGATGGAAGATGAAGAGACCCCAGAGGATGCTTGGCAGAGTGAGGTTGTCTGAAAAGCCACGGGGCGAGAAGGCCCGAGCAGAGCACCCGGACCTGGCGGGAGGACAGAGCGAGGGACACGGCTGCCACCAAAGGCCGCTGACCCCACGCAGGGCCTGCAGAGCCCCCATCAGCGCCCTGAAGAAGCCCCCAGCCCGCCTGCAGAGCTCAGAGCACTAAGATCATAGATTCTTGTTCCTTCCAGCTCGTGGACACTCATCCTCCTTCCACGCATGGACCTTGGGAGCTACGAGAGCACCTCCGTCTGTTTCGTGGCCGAGGCGATGGCTGGGGAGGGACGCCCTGACATGGTCATTCCGCAGAGAGGGCAGCCCCGGAGCCAGCCCTGGTGACCCTCGCTCCCCAAACCCCACGGAGGCGCAGGGAGGGTCTCCAGCTCCCTTTCCCCTGTAACTGAGGACGTACGTATCGGCTGACAGACAGGTAGCATAGGGTGGGCGCTTCCAGAATGCTGAGCCAGCACAGGGAGGGCAGCCCTGCAGAGGATCCCTACCCTCGACCGGGCCGAGAAATGCTGCAAAGTGAGGTGCACAGTCTCAAATCACTGCAGCTTTTGATGCTGGATGTCACAGCACAGCACCGAACCTTCCCTAAGACAAACGATTGGTTCTCATCATCCTTTGGTCGAGATGTTTGCTGGGCGTTTCTGCTGAAACAAGTCTCACCTGGCAGAGAGACACATTTCTCCTGTGTGTCCAGGAGGGAAGGGCCAGCACGAGCCCAAGCAGCGTGGACGCCTACCCCGCATTTAAATCAGACATTTCCTGGAGGCTTGCAGAGCAGAGGGCACGCGGGCAGCCAGGGTAGGTGCCTCCCTTCCGCCGTGTGCCCGTTCATTGCCCAGCGGCTGTTCGTGGCAGGCATGAGGGTCTCAAGCGTCCCTGGGAGAGAGGCAGGGCTCGTGAGCCCCCAGCTGGTCTCTGCAGCCCTTCTTGTGCCCAGAACCAGAGGGGAGGGACCAGGTCCCCACCCCAAGGCGCAGCGGGAAAAGGAGCCAGTGTCAGGCTCTGAGGACAGGCTTGATCTCACCAGCAGAGGGGTGGGCCGACCTCCACCAGAAAGGAACCGACATTCCAGGCCTCCGGATACGACAGCTGATGTTCCCCTCGGTGTCCTGAAGAGGGAAAGTAGTTCATCTGACAGGATGTTCGTTAGCATCAGAACCAGCAAAGGGCAACGCCTTCTCTCCTGTCCCATGCATTTACCTTCGGCCACTGCTTGCCTCCCGATGTCCTCCGGTTTACCTGTAAACACACATCCCTCCATGTTTTCCAACGGCTTCACCTTTCCTTTTCGGCCCTAGGCCCCGACAGAGCATCATTTCCCCCTTGCAACCTAGAGGGGTTCCCACTATATTTCTTACAGTTCCCCACTGACCCTTCTTCTTCCATCAAGAAACTTCCCACTTCACAGCTGAACAGGCTGGGGGCACGATCCCCACACGTTCCTGGTGCCGCTCAGCCCTCTCACCATGCACGTCCATCCTATAAAGCTTCCACTAACACTCTGTCTACCCAACACGATACAGCCCTACACAGTAGCTCCGCATCTGGTTTTTCCTGTTATTAACTCTCTCTCCTCACTTTCTCATTGGAGGCTCCTCTGATGCAAAGCCCAAGCTCCTGCTTTGCCTACATTTCTCCTTCTCCCATTCCTGCCCACAGCACTTTGCCATATTCCAGCATTTCCTCATGCTGTTCCCAACGGTTTGAAAGCCTCCCATTTCAGAGAGAATGGAATCATGCCCTTTGCATAACTGATGCAAATTAGGGCTTCCCTGGTGGCACAGTGGTTGGGAGTCCGCCTGCCGCTGCAGGGGACGCGGGTTCGTGCCCCGGTCCGGGAAGATCCCACATGCCGCGGAGCGGCTGGGCCCGTGAGCCATGGCCGCTGGGCCGGCGCATCCAGAGCCTGCGCTCCGCGGCGGGAGAGGCCACAACGGTGAGAGGCCCGCGCACCGCAAAAAAAAAAAAAAAAAAAAAA
>RJWK010019103.1:0-14857 GCA_004363435.1 Platanista minor | reverse complement strand
CTGACTCAGGAGATAAAATCAGGCAGGACCACAGTGTCAGTCTGAGAAGCAACACTGTTCTGTCCTAGAACAGCCTCGAAATACACGCTAATCATTTTCTTTTATACCAACTGAAATCAGATTTCTCACTGGAGAGAGAACTCACCAGATTATCAGATTATACTGAAAGCACACAGGAAAAGTCTGTCTCACTCGATGAGACAAGGTGTACCCAGCATCATGGCCTGTCTAACGAGTCTCTCCATATTTGAGCCAAATGTGAAGGAATGCAAGCTTTTCAACTTAACAGCAAACGAGCTGAATCCAAGCCACTCGTTGATAAAGTCAACCATCAACAGTGTGATAGCTTTAACTGAGATCCACAGACCTAGGAAAAAGGCAACCACACAAGCAGGCTGGTGATAAACTTGAATTTGGATGTTAACTTAGATTCCAAAAGGTGACGTCATCATTCTTCTTCCAGGTTGTTGAGAAAATAAAGCAGTGGGACAAGTTCTAAGTCCTGTTTATTTTCTTTTCTCAGTTTGAACTTTGACCTTGGTAATAAGAGGCATTCCAAGGGCTGGAGAGGCCCCCCGCCTTACCTTCCAATGCTCACGCCACCCATCGGCTGGTGGAATGGCAGCTTTAAAGATGATCAGAGCATGGGAGGCATCAGCTTGAATCAAGTGTATGGTGACAGGCTCATCTGTGAAGAAACCATGCACTCAGATGACCAAACAGATCAATTGAGTGGTCCCCAGTAGACACAGCACCATCAGCTTCCTTTTCGCACCTGTCACAAATGTTCTCCTCTTTTGAAGATGACAACATAATCGCCAAATGTTGAGCCACTTCCTGATTATGTCTCCAGCAAAACTGGAACAAATCACTAAAAGCAACAGATCATCTAAGAATCCGAACTTTAAGAAACTGTCAGTGCCTTCCAAGGAAAACATCCCGAGTGCCCAGACTGAGAAGACTGAGTTCCACTTTCTTGTCTTTAGTACCAAGAAGATGTCCAGGAGAAAAAGTCCAGCGTCACCTCCAAGATGAGGAGCTCTTCAGGGACAGCCCTGCACTAAGGGTGTAAACTTGGAGGATTTAACTTCTCTAGACCTCAGATAAGGGACCACCCTGTGCCGGCGAGCAGGGAAGGAATTTTTAGGTCTGAAGCTAACCAACATGCTACAAAAGCGCCTTTTCGGCTCAGACAGTGGAGACTGGCTCCCATCACTGAAGGTGATGAGATGATGAGGAGCGATGAGGGGCTGGGAAAACCCACCAACTGGACACCCTGCTCTCCAGGTGACCGAGGCTGACGAATCTTCGGCAAGTTAATTGTTCGGTAGGAAATATTTGGTCTGCGAGGAGAGCAGCTCAGTTACCACCCAAAAGGATGGCTTGATTTTGTGCACTTAACACAAGTCACCAGGGAAAATGCATCTGATCCACTGGCTTCACCAATTTTCACCAACCGCTTATGATTCCCCCCACCCCAGCCTATTTCCATGATTTCTGCCACGTGAAATAATCATGATACTCTCACTGGAGTGTGGCCTGGTGGGAAATGAAGGCTCGCCACTGAGCCTGTGTAGACAGGCTGGTGGCAGCTCTGCGGTATCGGGGTCCCCGGAGCCTGGACCCAGGCCCAGCAGTACCCGAGGTGCAGGCGACTGACTGTTGGAGCGCGATTAAAAGCAGCCTCCCGATCAAGTTTCCTGGAAATTGTTAGCTGGGTGGAAAAAAGTTTAACTTCTGGATTCTTAATCCAGTCACGTGTTTTGAAATGGAAATGGAAGGTAACACACTGACACGCACAGAGCGTTGGCGCTCCCTGCCCAGGGGCCCGTCCCTCCTGCTTCCCAGCCTCACGTGAGTCTGAGACTTGGGCGACCAGCTGCAGGGCCGTTGCTGCCGCCTGGCAGGGCACACACACACCCCTGGGGTCTGCTCTCGGGCTAAGCTTTCTACCACCCTGTGCCAAAGACCTGAGTTTGGGGAGTTGCCTACTTTAGGCGAAACTGTGGAGAATAAAAGTTGAAACGGCCGAGTTTCCTAGGAAGCATGTCTGAGACGGACTGAGGCAGAGGATGCTGCCCTGCTCGGAGAGCCTGACTCTGTCCAGCCGTGTCCGCTGTGGGCAGACTGTGTGATTTCAGGGGTAATGGGAAGGTCCTTTTCACAAAAAGGGACCCGGTCCCACCTCTTTCCGGATTACTGAGACCCTGTCATCAAAGAGCCACACCTTTGACTTACATAAGATCTTCATCCCTGTTAAACATCAGACTTGCTTTCTCCTGAGAAGAATCATTAACACATTAATCTGAAAGATTTTCAGAATCTTTCTGGAAGCTAGTCTATCTCTATCTCGGGGCGGGGGGAAAAGAAAGAAAAAACAAAAAGTCTAGGATCCTAAGGCTGGAGAGTGGAGGTTAGGAGGAGGGGCCGTGGTCTCCCCGAAAGGTGAAAAAAGAGTAACTAAGGGAATCACCCTCAGCCCAGGTACGCAGGTCTCATCCGGGATGCACCCCTCTCCTGAACAAGCATCCGCAGGGAGGACGCCCTCCATGCTTCTGCCAATGTCCTGGGCGACCTTCAGAGGCTGCCTTGAGCACAGCCGAAGTCACCTCCTCCGTTCCGCTTCTCCTCTCCTCTCCAATGGGGCCCCACGTGCGCCGAATCCCGCAGGGCACCGCGTCTGTGCCTCTCCTGTGTTTATTCGAATCTGGGCAAGAACGGTTCCGCTCACCTTGCACCCCGTCCAGTACCCACTGCTGTGGAGCAGAGCCTCGGGATGTTTGTTGAATCACATCCTTAGCTGGTTGATGAAACCAATGGCTGGAAACGCTCACAATGTTCGGCAGTCAAAATAGTAATTATTAACTTTACCGTGAGGTACTCGGCCAACATAATTAAATAATAATTACCTCATTTGTATGATTACCACCATGAAAGGATAAACTCTGCATCAGCACATGGAATGTTTTCAGCCCCAGTCAATTTTAGGGCTATGACAACCCTGAGTGGACTCACTGTGGCGTCGCAGGAGTGGGTTTGGGGCAGAATAACAGAGCCGTCCAGCCTGGGAGGCAGAGCAGGGAAAGAGAAAAAGCGCGGACTTCGCAACACTGACTCCGTTCATCTCCCGTTGCCTCATATGTAAAGTGCCGGGAGGTCACCTATTCCACTGCTCCTGGGAGGCCAGGGTTGAGGTCACGCGCGTGGGTCCAGCGCGGGGAGCGGACACGCAGTGTCCCGAGTGTCCTGGGGCGGCCGTGACACAGCACCACAAACTGGGTGGCTTCAAACCATGGAAATTTGTTGTCTCACAGCCTGGAGGCCAGAGTCCAAAGTCAAGGTGTCACCTTCCCCCAAGGCTCCTGAGGAGATGTCTTCCCGCCTCTTCTGCCTGCAGGTGTGGGCGGTCCTCCTCAGCAGCCAGGGGCCATCTTCTCCGTGTCCTCACGTCATCTTCCTTCTCTGTGTGTCTGCATCTGTGTCCACATTTCCCCTTTTTATAAAGACACTGGTCATGACTACCTCTGTAACGACCCTACTGCCAAACAAGGTCACATTCAAAGGTACTGGAGTTAGAACTGGGGTGTACCTTTTGGGGACACAGTTCAGTCCGTGACAGTTGGCTTCCTGACCCAACGTTAATGACATTCTCCCTCCCCAGCCCCACTGTGTACCACGACGTCAGATTACATCAGCTGTTCTCAAACTACTGGGACTCATACCCCTTTACGCTATTAAAAATTACTGAAAAACAAAACGAGCTCTTGTTTCTGTGGATTACATGTATTGATATTTACCATGCTAGAGATTAAAAATAGGAAAGTGTTTAATTAATTACTTTAACCCATTTAAAAATAACTATGATAAACCCAATACACATTCATACAAATAACACATTTTTATGAAACTGGTATATTTTCCAAAAAAAGTCAGTGAGAAGAGTAGCACTGTTCTACATTTTTGCAAATTCTTTGATGTCTTGGCTGAAGAGGACAGCTGGGTTCTCATATTTCTGTATTTGGTCTGTTGCTGTGTGTTGTTTTGCTGAAATAGGTGGAGAAAATTCAGCCTCGAGCAGATGCGTTGCTGGAGAAGTGAGAAGTGTTTGAATAGCCTTTTAAGAGAGTTGTGGATGTGCTTCTTTGCTGCTCTACCAAGATTCAATCACGGTAGTGTCATAACGGTTAGTTATGGAATCTGAAGCCATGTCAATAAACTTTCTACTCTATTACTTTAACATCTGTTGGTCTGTTTTGCCCTCTGAATGCGTGATTTTCTATGTCGAGCACTGCCTTTTGGATATTACTGCACACTAGAGTTGTGTGCAGATATTACTGCACACTAGAGTTGTGCAGATCTTCCAAGTGCTGGCAAATTTTATTAGACAATATTTTTAAAAATCACGTGTGTTAATACCACCACAATTCTCAGCAGAAAAGTCTTCAAGCTCACAGTGGTGGGTATTAGTTTTTCAAAATTCTGATTTCACTTGAACATTCAATTTTTCTTATTGACAATAAATACTGTCAGTTATTTTCTTTGAAGTGATGTTTTGAGAAAATGTCTGCCTAATGCCCACGTCTGAGTAAGTACTGTTTTTCCACCAAACATTCCTTCAGGCAAAAATGCGGCTCCACAACAAAAGAGGTTGGCTCGGGGCGCAAGCTGAGCTTTTCCTGGAGACGACGTGGCCCTTCAGATAGGCTTCGTGCCACCCCGCGCTTCGTCACAGGGTACCGAAAAGACCTGGACGAAGGGTCACGATCTAATAGGATGCAAGCTCTTTACTGCTTTATCCAGAACGTTCTTGAGTGGAACTGGCTTCCTTCTCTGCACGTGCATGGTGCTCAAGGAGCCAAGGTTACCACTGGGCGCCGCTGCCTTGCTCCCAGCCGCGGCCCAGCAGTTTCACCCTGCTGTCAGTGAAACCGCGGACGTGAGCAAGGCACCTGACGTCATCCGCCTTTTCTGTCGCTCATAGCAAGTTACCAGGCTGAGCATCCTCATCAGAGCACGTGCACCATCTCAGGGACCCCACGGCCGGGAGTCGGCAGGGCCGAGAGCACCCTCTGCGCAGCTGCGGTCCAGGTGTCAGTTGGGGCTCTTCCAAATCACTCAGGTTGTAGGTGGGCTCAGCTTCTCGTGGATATAAGACTACGGTCCCGGTCTTCTTGCCTGCTCCCAGCCAGGGACCACTCCCAGCTCCCAGAGGCCGCGCCTCTGTAGACCGGTTCCCGTCATGGCTGTTTGCTTTCTCTCTCTGAGAGCAGCTGAGAAAGTCTGCTTTCAAAAAGGCCTCACAAGATTAGGCCAGGCCCACGCAAGATAATCTCTTTGATTAACTCAATGTCAACTCACTTGGGGCCTTGATCATGTCTGCCGCATCCCTTTTGCCTTATACTGTGACATAATCTCATCACATTCCTTGGTTCCTCCTTCCCCACCCTCGACTGCAAGGTGTGTACATCAGAGAGGGGGAGGGACCCCCATCCTGGAACTCTACCTACCGCCTCTGTCTCAGTACAAATGTCAGGGCCAGCTGCACAACTGCGAAATGAAAATGTGGGGCCCCTTGCTTAAAAATCATTACGAGTTTGAAGACTCCAAGGGCAAGTCATTGGACCAGGGTGGAACCCTTCTCAGCACAGCCCCGGGAAGCTGGCCCTGATTCGTTGTGCAAATGGTTCTGATCTGTGCACACTCTGCTAGCTCTGGGAGCCCCCTCAGGCATCCGCAGATGGTATTGGAGCCCCACTGAGTACGAGCATCTCAACCACTGCCTATGGGGAAATTTGTCTGACCCTAGTCATGCAGACAATCTAAGAATTTTCCAGCAGGAGCGTTTCCAGAAGCCTCTTCTTATTTTTTGTACAGCTCAGAACAGTTTCCCTCGAGACCACACACACACACACACACACACAAGCGCGCGCGTGCGCGCGCGCTTCAGTGATTCCATCACACAGGCCATCCATCCAGGCTTATGTCTCCCACCCATAGATTCCAGAAACCTGCCACTGTGCCAGCACCTGCACTTCTAGGACCACTCACTCACTGGGCCTGCAGTTCCCCGTGACCCCAGGGACAGAGTGTGACCATAACTGCTGTGCTGGGGGGGATTTTTATGTAAAACGGACTAAGGAAATCCACACGACTCCTGTGAAGGAAGTCATTCCATCTTCTGAGGAAGCCTTCAGAACTCGAAGTCGACTCTGCCCCCCAGAACCCCGACCTCTGAGTAGCGGTCACCCCCTTCCTGGAAGCCCCCCGAGGCCCCCGTCCTTTATGCTGAGGGCCTGGGGGCTTCTCATCCTCCAGTGGGAGGAGCTTGTTTTCTGTAGAGACACTTGGATCCTTTGGGTAACTCTGGTGCATGCAGAGTTTTCAGGCTTTGTCCTTAAGTGCCACATTTAGCGATACAGCGTGGACTCAATTTGCTGAATTTCTAAGCTTTCTCTGGCTCACTCGAAGCTGGCAGGGGGCACAGCCAGCACTTGAGTGCCACCTGCTTCAACTCACACAAGTGTGGTTTAGGTACTGATGTAGGTGATGGGGTTGAACCTTCAGATGTGATCCCAGGGCTTCTTCTCTGGAGATCACCTAATTTTTAAACAACGGCTATTTTCACCTGGAAGCCTGAAAAATCATTCTACAGCCAATATCCCCACTATGGCCACATATACCTCTGCAGGCTCCAGGGAACAGCAGCCGGCAGAATTCTGGTCAAATCCTCCCTGGTCGCCCCCAGTCCTCGCTCCCCTCCAAAGCATCCACCACATTGCAGACGGTGATCTTTTGATAAGGCACACGCTGTCAGGCCGCTCTCCTGACTAAGGCCCCTCACCGGGTCCCCACTGCACTTTCCACAAGCATTTATGGAGAAACATGCACTGTTCCAGCCACTAGGGTGGCATCTGTGAACAAAACAGAGAAACTCCTGCCTAACAGAGACAACATCCAGAGGGAAGTCCGACACTGAATGAAAACTAAGGAAATCAGATAGAGGAGAACTATTTGGGGAAAGGCGGCTCAGGATGCAGGAGTCCTGGGCAAGTTGCCGGACAAGCGGGGTGGCGGGCTCTCACTGAGCGGTGCCTTTGAGCAGGGACAGAGGAGGTGAGGGAGTGAGCCGGGGGCTGTCTGCAGGCATGCTGGGGGCACTGGGACGGCAGGTGCAAAGCAGAGGTGGAGCCCACTCAGCCCTGGAGGAGCAGGAACGGAGTGGGGGTGGCAGCGGTGACGGGAGCTGCAGTCCACAGGGCCCGGAGGAGCAGAGCGCTTTGGCTTCGCACCAGGGCGGGGGGCGGTCCCCTCGTCTCCTGCCACTGTCCTTCCCCCCCCTTCCACCAGCCTGGACTTGCAGTTCTCAGCAGCCTTCCACAAGTGGTTCTCGCTTTCTGGAATTTCCTAGCCCTCCTATGGCTCATGCTCAGTGTCACCTCCTCAGGACGGCCTTTCCTACACTCACCCCACTGAGGTTGGGCCCCGTGCACCTCCTCCTCAGGCCCTGGTCCATCCACACTTGCTGGATGAATGGGTGGACTAGTGCATGAATGTGATACTTTGTGTAACGTCCGCCTTCCTCGCTAGACCTTAAGCTCTACAGAAGGAGGGTCTGCCCCATCCACCTCTGTCCCTCCAGAACTAGGAGTTTTGGGGGTTCAGGATGGAAATCAGGTGGTGCTGACACGTGTTGACTGATCAACCCATGTTGGTTGACGGTGGACTCAACACCTGAAGAGCCTCACGTAGGGTACTGGTCACCTGGATTGGAAAAGAGTGGGTGCATTTGGGGTTTTTAAAAAATATTTTATTTGTTTATTTATTTATTTTTTTGGCCGTGTCGGGTCTTAGTTGCGGCACGTGGGATCTTTTCATCGTGGCGCGCGGGCTTCTCTCTGTGGCGCTCGGGCTCAGTAGTTGTGGCGCGCGGGCTTAGTTGCCCTGCGGCATGTGGGACCTTAGTTCCCCGACCAGGGATCGAACCCGTGTCCCCTGCATTGGCAGGCGGATTCTTAACCACCGGACCGCCGGGGAAGTCCCTGCATTTGGGTGTTGAAACTTGTTTCCCTGTGAGGGATCGAGAGGGGCCTTAGAAAGGGAAAGGTGCCCTCTTCCCACATTAACACCAAGGTCAGCTCTCTTTAATCGAAATACGTACTGACCAGTGAGGAGGTCTGCAACGGTGAAATCTAAATTCGGACTCCTTCGCTTTGTACCGCTTACGAGTTCAGAGCATCGAACAGGCTACTCGATGCCTCTCGTCCGGAAATAGCTCCTCTCTGGACTGAAGCTGACGATGGCCCCTGTGCTCCTTAATCGTCCCGTCTCTCCTCCCCAGGATTGTTGGTGGAGGAGATGTGATAAAATGATACAAGGTCGGGAGTAGGTCTGTAAACTCCAGAAAGCTGCTAATTATATATAAGCAGGAGATATCTACAGCACTTGTACTCTGTTTCCACCCACAAATTATGTGCAACAATACAACTGCCATTAGGAAGAAATTGTATATTGATACCTGCCCCTGTGATTCAAGAGTGAGATGACCTTGAACCGAACACGACGGCACGCACGTCTCGGAAACACCCCCTGGCCCACACACGCGCGACAGCACCCAAGTCCCGCCCACAGTGCTGTCTTTTTACTGTTCCTGTGGAAATGACCTCTTCTCTTTCTTTCTTTGCATGTACCTGGGTTGCCGGTCCACCTGGACTGTGGTGGGAGCTCCCCGGGGAGACACACCTTGTTGGTTACGTTCATCCCTCATTCCCAGCACTGAAAACTCGTTAAAATAGGTGGGATAAGTGGATTGCCAAATAGAATGGTAGAACGTTTTGCAGATTTATCTTTAATTCGCATAACTGTAAAGCCCCAACATGAGTGACTGAACTACATGTCAGAGTAAAAGGTGAATATCAAGAAAATATCCCTAAGACTAGCTTTATGGTGTGTGTGAATAAATGCATGAGCACCGTACAACGAGATTATGGAAAGGAGTATGCGGCATTAAATGCACATCATTTCCTTCTAGAAGGTACTTAATGAAATCAATGTATATTTATTTATAGTTAAGGACCATTCCCTAGACTCATTTCAGAGCATGTGGTGTGTACCTCATAAGCACTATTCATGAGAGGTAGTTCTTTAAAAGGATGAAATCACAGCAAGTGATATAAATAAATAATTGAATACATTATTAAATTAGGGAGAAGAGACAGGTCTCCCATGCAGAGGAATGTGGAACAATTTGTGTAATTCATGCAGCTGCTTCACCCTCACGGGGCAGAGCGTCACTCCCCTCCCTTAGCCTGGGCTGGGCAGACGGCTTCCTTCCCAAGAGGACAGATGGCAACATGGAAGAAGTCACTTGAGTAGGAAAACCTGGCCAACACACCTCAGCCAGGCGAGCAAGGTCAACACCCACAGAGTCAGTTCAGGTTGCCAGACTCCACCCTGATGTGATGGATGAGAATCAGAGGCCTGTGGTAAACGGACTGGAGGATTCACCTTTTAAAGGATAAACTAAAGGTAGTATTGGGGAGGGTTAGGGTAGGAAGACAGACCCTGTGTTGTCCCCAGGCCCCCCCCCCCCCCCCCCGCCCAGCTCTGGGGCCTTGGGTGGCCTTTGTAGAGTCCGGCTCAGTATTCCCACCCTGACCACTCACGCCTGTCCCTCGGAAGTTTAAGCCTGTCGATTTTGCAGGTGGAAAGATGAGACCTAATCTCTTTAAATGAGAAAAAAACCCCATGTTTTCTTACATTCTGGATAATTCATCTTCAAAAAACTATACACTGAGATGATGTTAAAAGCAAGGGTTGTCTCACACTCCGATGAAGACACGCAGAGCGATCCGTCATGTACAACTGGCTCCAAGTCATCCCTCCCGTGACAAGTTTTTAAAAACTGTCTGAATGTACTCAGGGTAGAAAGAGAAAAGACTAACCAATAATCACGTTTTAGTTGACGGTGAGTGGGTCCTTTCCAGCTTCTTCATTCAAAAGGGGCCTAACACAAGCCCATAAAGAAATCTGAATATGCACCGAGGAAACGACCAGCAGCCCGTCCTCCCCTCCCTGCCTCGGCTAACCTTAAATTAAGACCTTTTCAGGCGGCCTTCAGAATCCTTTTGCTATGTGCAGCTTCGATGGCAAGGGGCTTTAAAAACCGTTGTTTTTTCCATGTACCGGACCTTACGTATTACTATTCAGTCCAGGAACGGTTTAAAATTGCACAGAGCAAGCACGCTCACCAACAGCTCAGCGGGAGGCTGAGTGTAAGTGGCTGCCAATCACCAGGCCCGGCCACTGTGAGCCCAGACGGCGCTAACAACCCCCGGATGGGGTCCCCATCACTCTCCTTGTTCGGCTGGGCTTGGAGCAAGTGTGAGTGGGGGCGGGGGGTGGTGGCTGGAACCCAAACACGGAGCAGAGGTGGCGCTGGAGACCCAGGCCGCGGGGTGCTGCTCGCTGTGCCACCTCCCAGGTGTCTGCCGGGGACGAGGCTCCCTGGGGCCCTGGCAAACAGGGCAGCCCAATGCTGGCAGGTGCGCCTTGGGGGATCGGCCCAGGGACAGGCCTGCTTGTGTGCGGGCCACGTGGGTTTAATGCTCTTGTCTGAGCGGCCAGCAGTCCCCGGGCCAAGGCTGGCTGCTGGGAGGACGGCCGTTTGTTCTCTGGTTCATCCACAGAGGCACTGTCGGTCCAGCTCCTCTGGCAGTTGTCGTTTGGAACCTGGGGTTGCCCGACTTCGCTTCAAAGGAACTGGCAGGGCTGTGAGGCAGGGGCAGCCGGTCAGTGACAACGACGTGCCGGCCCCCGTGTGCGGGCAGCAGTTCACACAAATTGAGTAACCGCAGCACATGGCTGTGAGGTGCACACCGTGTCCCGCTGTCCGCACTGGGCCGCTTGGGGGACAACATCCACCGCAAACGCACGTGGCGTCTGACCACAGAGGAGATCAGAATTCCCTCCTTCCCTGGGACAACACTGGCAACGCCGGCAGTCACTCTCTACCAGAAACAACATCTGTCATCTGAGCTGCCACCCCGAGTAGGGACCCTGAAACCAGAAGAAGAATCTGGGGAGACTGGAGAGGGTGAATGGCGTGGGCGCCCCCCAGCTCCGAGCAGAACGGCTCTGGGAGGGTGTTCAGGACAAGCGGAAGCTGAGACCTGATGGGGTGAAGGAAGCATGGGCGAGGGCACGGAGGTCACCGCAGAGCCTGGCCCGGCTCCCGGCGCCAGGACACTGACAACGGGAGGAGGACCTATGACAAGCAAGACGAGACACCCCACGTTCTCTGTTTTCTCTGGGTGAACACATGGAGGAAGTCATCTCCCCCAAGGCCTGAATGGGTGAGAAATACATATGGATTCTGAAAGGCTTTGGGAAGTTCATGAGTGATGGAGTTATAACCCGCTACCCAAACAACTGCAGCAACAGCTAGAACGTTCCTTCCACGGAGGCGGCCCCTCTTCTAGGCGGTCAGTGCTCAGCGTTGGGAAGAGTCTCCCGGGACGTCTATGCACGGGTGGTGGGAGCTAGGGTAGCAGCTCCAGTGGCACCCTCAAAGTCGCCCAGCCCTTGTCCTTTTTGACTGCCTCCGTCACTCAGTGGACAAACACGTCTTGAAGCTCCCAGGCTGGATGGAAGGAGGTGAGGGAAACAAAGTCCATCCTCCCGGGGCTTCTGTCCCAGAGCCGGGCTGGTCGATTTGGCAGCCGTAAGCCATGAGCTTTCATTGGAATTAATCACATTTCAACTCGGTTAAGTAAGAACCCGTCCCTCATTTCCACTAGCTCACTCTAAGTGCTCACTTGCCAGTGGGTAACATAGTGAATGGCACACAAGAGACAGCACTTCTGTAATCACAGGAAGTCCTCCCAGACGGTGCTATTCTGAGTGTACGTGTGTGTGTGTGTGTGTGTGCGCAGGTGTAGGTGTGATGTGTGTTGTGTACTGTGCATGTTTGTGCGCGTGTATGTGTGCTGATGTGTGTGTGAGGAAAAGCAGAAAAGTGGTTGACAAGCTTATCTGTGACTTGGGCTGAGCAGAGAGAAGAAAGAAGAACATGCCATCTTTCGAGGGATGGAAAGCAGGACTGTAATGTAGCTACAAATGCAGTGGTCTGCCCCCTGCCCCCATCACTGCCCTCATCATGTGAGTGCCAGGAAATGAGGGTTTAGAAGGTGCAGCCGGGCTCACTGTATTTCCCAGACAGTCATATCATGTCTGGATGACTTCCAGGCGCCAATGTCACCGCGGACGCTGGGATGCACAGGGAAGAAGCCCCTCAGCCGGGCGCCGGACTCGCAGATTTGGGTTCGCACGTGCCAGGTGAAGGACCCTTCTCCTAGGTAACGGCCTCCAACATCGCCTGTCATCGTGACCCTGAGTGAACCCAGCCCGGCCTCGGCCAGGGGCTCGGACAAGCTCCCTGGGTTCACAGCCGCTTCCTTGTCTTGCAGGGTTAAGCAACGCTGGTGCAGTTCTGCGTCTTACTGCTTATTCTGGGATCTAAAGTAACAACGAAATTGTGACACCTCCAAAAGAAGAAATACGCTGCCTCTTGTTTTATCAGGTTCTCACTAATTAATCTAGCTACAGACGCTGCACTAGCAACTGAACCAGGAGGCTGGGACAGACAGCTGTCTGTTCTACCTGCCAACAGCTGGCAGTTTACCAACCACAGCTCAACCTTAGGCAACGCGGAAAACAATCAGAGAAATCTCCACGCTCTGCAAATGGTTTTCACCCCCGGCCCCCAGGCGAGCCATTTTCTGTGATCAATTTCTTGTTAAGTTCCAACCACACACACACATACAAGCAGCCGCCCGCCCCCCCCCCACCCCCAAAATCCACACATGGGCACATGCACCCAGGCACACATGTTGCCATGGGAAAAAGTACAGTTTCATTCATATAATGTCATCTATTCATTGCTTTTATGCCTCAGACGTGGCCCTGGGAAAACTTATCTGCATTAACAGAACAGATAATGATTCTAAAATAGCGATCCTGGGAAAAGATGGCACACGCACTCCTGAATGCTTCCTGCAGTCTTCTCCCTCTTCGCCCTCAGCATATGTCGCTGGTCCCTCTTGCTTTGGCGTTAAATCGCGTTTGCACCTAAGGCTGCGCGCACGTCTCGTCCTCCTACGGGGGCCACGTGTGGTGTAGACACTCACACCACGCCGGGGAACTGTGTCTGCTCTGGAGCCAGAGGACGCTGGTTCAAATCCTGACTTTGTCGTTATTCTCTGTGTGACCTTCGGAAAATGACTTAGCCTCTTGGGACCTCAGCTTCCTTGTCTGTTGAACGGGGATGATGGTGATGCAGATTTCCTAGACTTGTGGCGAGGATTCTATGAACTAACAGATGCGAAGCAAGAGATGGGTTCTTGGCTCAGTAATGGTGCAACGGGTATGCCTGTTGCTATTAGTTAGGGCGGAGACTTGACCTTACAGTTTTTTATATCATCAAGGTTGCTTAGCAGTTGTACTGAATTTATATCAGATTGCTTTCAAATTATTTTAATTCAGCTTTAAGCACGTTACCTATTCTTTCTGATTTTGTATGCAATCTGAATATTAAGCTACCTGTCCAGCTCCTGTCTCCATGTACTACCATGCCATGTTTCAAACATGCCAAACTGCAGGTTCAAACACCAATGCAGGCTTTCCTCTCGGCCTGGAAAGACTTCCCAAGTCTTCCCTGCCTTAAAATCCAGTTCTAAGGTGACTTCCTTGGTGAAATGATCTCTGAGGAGCTCATGCAGATGGGAGAGCTCCTTCTGAAATGTTCCAGAATGTGTTCAAGCTGCTTTTTCACCACAAACCATGAGCACATCACGTGCATATCATACCAGTTTACATGTATTTATTCGTCTCGACTGGGAACCCCTGAAGCAAGAACAGCGTGGATGCCACAGCGGACCCCTAGGAAATGTTCTGTGCGATTGAACTGGAAAAGCAAAGCTCAGAGCAAGCACGGCAGTAGCCAACTGCTGATACTGTCAGTCAGTCAGGCCTAGGAAAGCCCCAAAGGCTTCCAGCCTCTCCCTGACACACCTTCCAGCGTCTCACAGCACCCTGTGCTGCCTGCCTAGCTTTCCAAATGCGACATCCCATAAAACACGGTCATTACCTAGATATCTGTACACTTCCAGGGACATGCAGAGAGGTCTTCAAGCCCCACCGCAGGGAACAGAACATGGGACCAGGTCAGAATTTGTCAACTGCTGACAATGAAGTTAATAAGAACAGGCATCAAACAGGAAGAATTAACCACATGCAGAGGGAACCTGCCTCAGGGGACAAGTTTACACATGGGCTGTTTGCTGACTTATATTTATCTTCAAACCTTTACTGAGTATCTAGGTTTCGGGCCCTTTGCTTAGTCCAGGGGAGAGGATGGAGCCAGGAGGGGGCCCGGCTCCTGCCTTATGGAAACCACAGTCTGTTGAAAAATTTACATAGTTCCCTAATCCCTTATCTGCACTTCTAGGTCCAAGACATTCTGAAAATTGAAGTTTTGCCATAGTTGTTTGTGGTTCGTTGGGTGGCAGGTGACGGGGCTACGAGCTCATGGGGCAGCAGGACCTTGGCTGAACCATGTGGGGCTATTTATGGTCCTTACCCACTAAGCGCGAATAGTGATCCTTTTTTTTTTTTTTTTAACATATTTATTGGAGTATAATTGCTTTACAATGGTGTCAGTCTCTGCTTTATAACAAAGTGAATCAATTATACATACACATATGTTCCCACATCTCCTCCCTCCTGCGTCTCCCTCCTTCCCACCATCCCCATCCCACCCATCCAGGTGATCACAAAGCACTGAGCTGATCTCCCTGTGCTA
>RJWK010019102.1:0-32705 GCA_004363435.1 Platanista minor | reverse complement strand
TGTGCACATGTCTGTGTATATGCATAGATGTATGTATTTACAAATATGCATTAGTTGTTGTGATAGGCGTCATCCAAGATGGCCCCCGATGATCCCCACCTCCTCATATTCCTACCCTCATCCTGTCATCTCCCTTCAGTGTCGGCTACATCGAGTCACTTCTTCTAATACAAAGAACACAGCAAAATAACGGGACGTCACTTCTGAGACTAGGATTCCACCTTGGGCATCATGTCTGGTCAGAAAAAGACATGTCTGCTTTGCTTGCCCTGAGGGAAGCCAGTTGCAATATTTGGAGCTGTCCCATGGAGAAGGTCACACGTAAAAGAAATGCCACATCTGTCCAACAGCCAGTGAGGACCTAAACCCTGCTGATATTACGTCAGCAGGCTTGGAAGTGGATCCTTCCCATCTAGTCTTTGATAAGACCCCAGCCCCAGGTGACATTTAATTGCAGCCTTGTAGGAATGCCTAAGCCAGAAGACCCAGTTAAGTCACTCTGAGATTTTTGACCTACAGAATCCATGAGATAAATGATTGATTCAGTTGCTCATTTTGGGGGGTAGGTAGGTTTTTATGCGCCTCAGACAGCTGATACAGTTGAACTATCTCAAAATTTGACACCAGTTAAATTTTCAACACCATTGGCCTAGCCACCCATATGATACTATATTGTGTGAAGAAAGTGGAGTCAGATCACTTCAGTGGGAACATCTCTCATCTACTCACCATGTTGACCACCGTAGCCAAGAACCTTAACCTCCTCTATGATCCTCAGTTCTCTGTAAAGAATAGTAAGCACTTCATAAGATTATTGTGAAGAAGAAATGACAAAACCCGTTACTCAAAAAAGTGCCTTGCAGAAAGTAGACCGTCAAGAGGAAGAAGATTTTTTTTTTTTTTTTTGCCGTACGCGGGCCTCTCGCTGTCGCGGCCTCTCCCGTCGCGGAGCACAGGCTCCGGACGCGCAGGCTCAGCGGCCACGGCTCACGGGCCCAGCCGCTCCGCGGGATGTGGGATCTTCCCGGACCGGGGCACGAACCCGCGTCCCCCTCATCGGCAGGCGGACTCTCAACCGCTGCGCCACCAGGGAAGCCCGAGAAATAAGATTTTTTTCTTCAGTGACTACATAGCTATTATGAAGCATGCACCTGAAGAATATTTATGGACATGGGGAATGTTCACTACATATTAAGTGCAAATTCAGGTTATAAAAATGTATGTTAATGCCTAGACAAAATGGCTAGGGGGTTGTATGTTAAAATGTAAATTGACGAAAATTGATTCTGATAATGGTAGCAGATGTCTGTGAATACACTGAAAACCACCACTAGAGGTACATTACTTTATGTGGGTGAATTGTATGGTTTCAGAATTACAGTTGCATAAAGCTGTTAGAAAAGCAAGTTGTGTTTTTCTTGATATTGCAGACTTCTCTTTGCATCATTAACCGTTTCAGTATTTTCTGCTGTGACCATGTACTTTCTTATAACCTTTTTGAAAACCTAATGATGACTCCAATTTAAAATTACATGCAGTAAACAACTGTATAGTAGATATGCTTGTCTGTCATCCATTATGAGAATTTATCTCTAAGTATATACTGTTTGGTATGGATTTATCATTCCTGTGAGCTAAACAGACATAGAATTTTTTTTTTTTTTGCTTTATTTCATTTTGTTATCCTTTTAAGCCAACACTTTATAAATAGATGTAAGAAAATCTGATTGCCATGGTGAGTAGTATTTCGTTTGAGGGGATGAAGTAAGTATTGGAAATGATTTCCCAATATATTTTCTTGTAACTTTGCTTAGAACCCAATCCGAAACAGTGGGAAAGAACTCAAAAAATGCAAAAGATGTGGGTCCCGCATAGAGTATTAATGCATTGATTGTTATCTACCCAGTGCTAAGTGTTTTCCATTGATCATCTCATGGAATACTCTTTGTCAGTCCCGTGAGGCAGGTCTGCGGGCTGCTTCTAGGATGGCTCTGGTGATCCCCGCCTCCTTGGTGTTCATGCCCTTGTGTAATTCCTCCCCTTTGTGTGCGCGTGGGGCCTGAAGACTTCCTTCTAATGAATAGGATACTCAGAGGTGATGAGGTCGTAAAAGTAATATGTGACGTCCACCTCGGTAATAGACTACTTCTGTTGTTTTCTTGGCTTGAAGACTTTGATGATACACATTGACATGTGTGCGAAGCCCATGAGTCAAGGAACTGAAGGAAACCTCTGCCCGACAGTCATAAAAGAACTGAGGCCCTCAGTCTAAGAAACTGAGAAGAGTTGAATCCTACCAACAACTGCATGAGCTGGAAAGTGGATCCTTCCCTTGTTCAGCCTTCAGATGATTGTGGTCAGAAGACCCAGCTAGGCTGGGCCGAGATTCCTGACCACAGAAGCTGTGAGATAATCCATGTGAGTTGTCTCAAGCCACTACATTTTGGGATAATGTGTCGTGTGAGAATAGAGAAGTAAACCAGCTAGTTAAAGCAAGTAGTACTGTTGACTCAGTAACAAATAAGTTACTTGTTCTTATAAAAATTAAAATTTATATAAAAATATACTCTCTATCATTGCCTTTACCAAACGGGAAAGATACCATGTTGGTACGACGACCCCAAAAGGTGTCTGTTTTCACACGAGGAGGCAAAACCATGCAATTCCTCATGATAGGAGGTGTTCCAGCCAGGCACGAAAGATTTCAACAAAGTTTAAGATTTTTGATAAATTTGTGGTCGATAGAGCATTTATAAATGTCGATAGGATCCGAGTTCGGGGCTCAATCTTACCCTTTTAAAAGCAAACTTGCTTTCTCACAAAATGTCTCGAAGTGTCTTTTTCTGACCAGAACGTAACTCCAGGATGCCATCTCCCCCATGTTGCTCTATTAAGGAGAGCAGCCTACAGTTCCCGGTTTCTACCAGGCAGCTCTTTACTGTAATGCCAAACACCTCTTTCTTAGTGCTCAGGCTTCCTGGAGGTCCTTTGAAGCTTGTGCAGAGACTCACTCATGTACAAACTGTAAGACAAGATGATTCCTGCTCCCTGAGGGGATCCTTCATAGGGTCTCAATAACAACAGCTCCTTTTGGGGTGATAATAGGGTTAAATCTGAGCATATCCCATAACGCTGTGAGGTGAACTGCCAGGTGCCACAGCTGTTCACTTCATGAGCTGGGGATTAGCTGGGCGCCTGCCTTATTCCTGGTGACAGTGGAGACATAGGGAATGTTTTCTGGGGACATTTGCTGCTGGTTGCTTCCTTCCTCAAGAGTAGACTTGGACGGGAACTTTGCTTGGCGTCTAAGACATTGCTGATCAAGACATAAGCTTACCCTCCCTCTAGAGATTTTATTCTCAAAGAGTCAGGGATGTTTCTTCCTGTTCACTGCACCGTTGACCCAGGTTTTGCGTGTGCAAAACATAGAGTACCGTTCACCAGAAATACTATTTTCAGATATATTTTGTCCAGTGATACGTGTACTTTACAAAGGAGAAAAACAGTATTTCAGTGTTTTCAGGGAACTAACTAATCAGTGTCATGGATGAAGGTGTTAAGAAGCAGCAGCGGGATGTGGGCGGAACTCTTGTGACCTGAAATTGCACGTTCTGGCACCGTCTCTGCTGTCTGGATTGGATATGACATAATAAAGTGATGGTACTCAGCGCAAGATGTGGAAGTGGTGTCACGCAGACGCCGCTTCAGTTCTTTAGCAGAGTTGACCCTGGCGATGCCTCTCTCAGAATTTGAGCCACAAGAATCTCTACAAGCCACCTTTTTGCTTGTTTCATTGTATATCTCATTTAACTCTATTAAACAAATACAGCGCTTCAAGGGTATACCAGTGGATGCATATTTCCATTAAAGGTCATCCCCAAACTCTTGCCATAAGATCAAAAACGTTTACTCCTTCATTATTGGGTAGAAACATTAGTTCATACTGAAAGTGTTTCTGTTGAACATGTTTTCAGGGTTTTTCCCACAGTTCTTCTTTTCCCCTCAAAAACCCTCTCCACTCTAAAATTTGGGATATTTTTGAAACTCTAAACCTTAAGGAACATTTTCACTTCAAAAGTGCAAGCTTAGCTGATAACTTAGTTTCAGTGCAATAGGATTCCCGAGTCCCATTCAGTGTAGTACCTCTGTAGTTTTCCATCTTCAAAGAGATTAAGTTTATAGGTAAATGGATTCTTCTCTGGGTAAATTTAAATGGGGTCAATAAAAGGTATTAGCAGTGTCTAATTTCACAACATAAATAACTTCTAAGGGAAAGTTAAAAGTATGAAAACAGTGTACATTTCTACATATAGTTCAACAAAGTGTCCAATCGATAGTTTACGTTGACCTAGTGTAAGGAAATGTTTTTATCAGAATAGCATAACTAGAAAATACAAAATTGGTTGGTACAGTATGATACATTTTTAGTAGTCAGTCTTGTTAATATTATATGCCTATGGGAGAAACATGAGTTTATGTGGATCACTTATTAAATGGTGACTAGTTAAAAGATGAATTCAAAGTGATATGAAAAAATAAACATAATACGATTTTCTCTTCCCTATAAATCAACATTCAAAATCTAGTCTAAGAGGCGGTGTAGCGTTGCCATGGACACATAACTATTTTTGCCATGAAGATAACACCAACATCGGTGCTTCATAATGATGCTTTGAGAATGTTTTGAATATTACTGAACGATCCACTCTTCTAAAACAGTGAATTTATTAACCAACGATGGTCAGTTAAGGAAGAATTACTAAAGTTCAAAAGGAGGCTTCATTTAGATTTACGAAGATGGGGAAAATACCATTTTCTGGAAAGTACACAATATAGGAAGCTTGAGTGAGTTGATCTATAGTATCTCATTGAAGTACGTGCTCAAAGCCTTGCAGTGGTACGCTCAAAGAATGACCGAAATAAAACCGAAGGGAGGGAATTTCACAATTCACCTGGGATCTTTCCTGAATTATTTAGATATGTACACTGGGTAGCATAAAGCTGCAATGACTGTGCCCATAAAAGGGGTTGTTTTTTTTTTTCAGAAATCATCCAAATATCCTTGTCAGTGAACAGCTTAACTTGTTAATCAGAATATCACAGCTTTAAGTCGCAGGGACTCTCTAGGTGAGTAGGAGGCTACAGGGCCATTTTAGAACACAAATGTCAGATACCAACTCTATTTTTCAGCTGTATCATTTTGAGACAGCCATTTATCTTATCTAAAACTCAATACATTCAACTGTGAAATGAGAGAGAAAAAAAGATAGAAATGCCCCCAATATGGATGTTACGAACAAATAGGGTTAAACAGGTAAAATATTTAGTGTAGCATCTGGCGTATGTCTTCATTCATGAGAGTTGTTATCATCAAGGACTAACCACAAGAGCTGGCCAGTGAACAACATTGTTCTGTGAAGTACATGCTGCTTAAAAGTGTTTCCTCCTGCCAGGCGGAAGAACCAGCAAGCCAAGAGGAGTCTGGTGTGGAAATGTTCATGGGAGGTCTGCCCTATAGACAGACAGGAGATTAAGCAAAAGTGGATACCCTTCCTGTTTCCCCTAGACTGTGTGTGTGTGTGTGTGTGTGTGTGCCCGCGTGTGCGCGCGTGAGAGAGAGAGAGGGAGAGGGAGAGATTAGGAGGCGGTATTGTCAATGCAAGTTTCCTGTAATCAGATCAGATTGCAGTGATTGGGGAGCATATAGAACCCAGGTAAGCAACCGGTGTTGATCTCCAAGAATCCATTCTTGCCCACACAGAGGGAGGACCTTCAGTGCTTACAGGGAGGACAGGGTGTCTGGTTGTAATCATCTATGGATAAGCAGTGGAAATGGCATCAGGTTTTGTCTTAGTCCTTTCGAGCTGCTATAACAAA
This sequence comes from Platanista minor, assembly GCA_004363435.1. Taxonomy (NCBI): domain Eukaryota; kingdom Metazoa; phylum Chordata; class Mammalia; order Artiodactyla; family Platanistidae; genus Platanista; species Platanista minor. The sequence continues at coordinate 26,828 of RJWK010019102.1, read as the reverse complement.
ATACCAAAGGCTGGGTGCGTTATAAAAGACATAAATGTATTTTTCTCAGTTCTGGAGGTTGGAAATCCAAGATCAAGACTAAGGCAGGTTCAGTGTCTGGTGAGATCCCTTTTCCTGGTTCCCAGACAGCTGTCTTCTCACTGTGTCCTCATGTGCTGGAAGGGGGTGAGGGAGCTCTCTGGGCTTTCTTTTATGAGGATACTAATCCCATTCATATGGGCTCCGCATTCATGACCTCATCACCCCCAAAGACCCCGCCTCCTAATACCATCTCACTGAGGGTTAGGTTTCAACATGAATTTTGGGAAAACACAAACATGCAGTCTACAGCAGATTTGGAGACAGGGGTGCATGTTTCATTGTACAGAGAGAGCAGACAGGACTCGGTGCCCAAATGTAGTACAGCTGCCAGTCATGTTGGAGAACTGGGTCTTCTGTGCAGAGATGGGGGTCTGATGCTGAGCCTTTGCTCTAAGCAAGGCAGAGCGCTTTGCTTATGGTGGCAGATAATCAAAGTCCAAGAAAGCCAGTTAGCTTGAGGATATTGTCCATCCCTAAAATAAAAGGATAATGTAATACAGGTAGTTTATTCATTTCCAAGACTCATCACAGTAATGTGATGGCCATGGAAGGACAATTTGAAAAACATTGTGCTTCCAGCTTTTCATTGAAAGGCACTTTTTTGTTGTTTTTAATTGTGGGCAGTGGATTTCTTTTTTCTTTCTTCCTTTATAAATTATAGACTTACTAAACTTTCCCTGGGATCTGACCTACAGTAACAGTGGTCCTCCATGAAAAACATGAATGATGTTTAAAGGAAATTATTTGATATTTGAAAAAAAGGAATGTTGCAGTTGATGAGTAGGTTGATGGTTCAACTATACCAGGCACTTGGAAGGAAAATATCTTGAAATATAAAATTGCAAAACAAGGTCTCCTGTCTTTGAGAACCTTCAAAGATCAAGGCTTATAAATACAATCCACAGTGGAAAATAGCTTAACGTGAAGATGCAGAGCACCTTCTTAGGGTTATTAATACTAAACTCAAAGGCGTTAAGTCGTGTTGCAGAGGGTTGCTGTATAAGGTCACTGAGAAAGAAACGAGAGAAAAAAATAAAGACTTAGGAAAAATGTTCTAGTACAGGGCTATAGTGAATGAATACCAAAGTACACACGGGTGTGCGCTCTTTACAGGAAAAATAAATCAAAAGCATGAAACTAAACTTAGAACTCCTTACAGAGTTTTAGCCTTCATAAATATCCACCTGGCCTTTGTGTTTGCCGATAAAATTATGAACTGTGATTCTTAGTTCTGCCTGGAACACTAGACGTGTGACCCCATCTTTCCGAGGGGTAGTTTGGTTTTATATGGACCACACAGGCACATTCAGTTGATCCCCGTGAGTCACGATAAGCTCACGGAAAAATACAACTTGCTTCCAAGATTATGGGAAGGTTGAAAAAGCCTGCATTTTAGCGAGGTGACTAGATTCAGTTGTAACTCAAAGGTGAAGTTTCCATGTGTGCTGTCTCCACTTTTCCCAAAGTTTCAGGGGCCACATAGACTTCAGAGGAAAGCACTCTGAATATGTTTACAAGGCTTCGTGGTTTCCCATCCAGAAAATTTTACTTTTGGTCTCAAATATGCAGATTATCCATTTTAAAAAACGTTTCTGGTTTTAAGAAATGTTTTAACTTGCCGCCGATCCTGAAAGTTTTGTAGACATTGTTGTGGTATTTTATTTTTAAACGAACTTTGTGTATTCTTTACTTCCATTATGAATTGGTGATGTAATAATGGTCCAGTTCCAGGGTAGGGTAAAGCCCCCGATGTGTATCAGTACATCCTTAAAGAGAATGCAGCGGATAGAGGATGCTGTGTAGTAGAAAAAGAATGAAACAAGGTGTTGCCTTGTCCTCCTTAGGTTGACACACTACCTCTTTGAGAAAGCAGAAGACACACTTAGGAAGTTGCATAACCACAGAATGGCAAGGGCTGTGTGCTAAAGAGTGGTGCAGTCCTGGGTCGTGAATTTTAGGGAGGCAAACAGAATTTTGAAGGAAGGCTTCAAACAGCATGTAGAATTTGAGCTTGTTCCTCTACCTCAAAGTTTCTATTCTCCTATTACTGTTTTTCCATACAATATTTTTGAAGTATACTTGTATAATATTCTGTAAGTTGCTGGTGTACAGTATAATGATACACGGTTTAAAAAATTTTTACTTCACTTAAAATTATTATAAAATGTTGGCATATTCTGAGTGCAATACAATATACCCTTTTAGCTGATTTTATACCTAATGGTTTGTACCTCTTACTCCCCTCCCCCTATCTTGCCCCTCCCCCTTCCCTCTCCCCACTGGGAACCACTAGTTTGTTCTCTGTGAGTCTGCTTCTTTTCTGTTACATTTAATAGTTTGTTGCATTTTTTAGATTCCACATATAAGTGATATAGTATTTGTGTTTCTCTGACTTATTTCACTTAGCATAATGTCTGCCATGTCCATCCATGTTGCTGCAAGTGGAAATTTTCAGTCTTTTTATGGCTGACTGATATTCCACTGTGTTATATATATAAACTGTAAATAGTGCTGCTATGAACTTCGGGGTGCATGTATCTTTTAGAATTTGTGCTTTTGTTTTTTTTCAGATACATATACCCAGTAGTGGGATTGCTGGGTCGTATGGGAGTTCTATTTTTAGTTTTTTTGAGAAACCTCCATGCTGTTTTCCATAGTGGCAGCATCAATTTACATCCCTGGCAAGAGTGCACGAGGGCTCCCTTTTCTCCACATCCTCACCAACATTTGTTATTTGTGTTCTTTTTGCTGATGGCCATTCTGACAGGGGTGAGATGATATCTGATTGTGGTTTTCACTTGCATTTCCCTGATGATTAGTGATGTTGCGCATCTTTTCACATGCCTGTTGGCCATCTGCATGTCCTCTTTGGAAAAGTGTCTTTTCGGGTCTTCCGCCCATTTTTAAATCGGGTTGTTTATTTTTTTGATGTTGAGCTGTGTGAGCTGTTTATATATGTTGAATCACTTATCAGTCATATCATTTCCAAACGTTTTCTCACATTGAGTAGGTTGTCTTTTCATTTTATCGACGGTTTCCTTTGCTGTGCAAAAAGCTTTTAAGTTTAAGTCCCACCGGTTTTTTTTTTTTTTATTTATTTTTTAAATTAATTTATTTATTTTTTTTGCGGTACGCGGGCCTCTCGCCGTCGTGGCCTCTCCCGCTGCGGAGCACGGGCTCCGGACATGCAGGCTCAGCGGCCACGGCTCACGGGCCCAGCCTCTCTGTGGCACGCGGGATCCTCCCAGACCGGGGCACGAACCCGCGTCCCCTGCTTCGGCAGGCGGACTCTCAACCACTGCGCCACCAGGGAAACCCTTTAATCCATTTTGAGTTTATTCTTGTATACAGGGCTAGAGAATGTTCTAAGAATGAAATTAGAACATTCTCCTATTTCTTTTGACCAGAACAATGGTGGGCATTCTATTAGAGTTTTAGCTGACGTGTTCATTGTGAAATGCTCTTAGGCTAAAATTTGCAAGAATGGAAATCTCGTTTTGGGGTTTGTTTATTCCAAGTGCCAACTCCTCTCCAGAATCAGCCTGCTTATATTTACTCTTGTCTAACTTCAGGTACTTCATTGGCATTTAGTCTAGTTATCTGGACACTTGTTGGTTCAGTAGGGTCTTAACTGGCCACACTGATGTGAAATTCTTGAGCTGGACTTCTATGAAGTTTGAAGACTTGTTAGGTACAAGAGAAGCAGAGGGTGATGCATTACATGCCAGAGAAGTAAGTCTATCAGAGATTCTGGGGCTGATGGGAGTGCACTCCGTGTGTAGGGAAAGAAATACGGTGGTCTCCTTTGGTGTAACAGAAGTGGGAAACCAGATGTTAGGGCTATAAGCAGATCATGTTCCTAAGAAGCCGGGTGAGAGAGGCTGGGTTGGGCCTGATCGTAAAGGCTGAAAATGAGCGATTCACAGGAGAGCAAAGGTGAAGATGAATCTGTACAGCCGCCTGTCATGGTCCTAGAGGACAAACCCAAGAATTGTACCGGACCCAGGGGGGCACGGGGATTGAGACAGAGAACCATGATGGAACAGATCTTTTTAAAAAATTTATTTTAATGACGTAGAGTTGATTTACAATGTTGTCTTAATTTCTGCTGTAAAGTGATTCAGTTATACACATATATATTCTTTTTCACATTCTTTTCCATGCCGGTCATCACAGGGTACTGAATAGAGTTCCCTGTGCTCTGCAGTAGGACCTTGTTGTGTATCCATCCTATATATTGGTTTGGCCAAAAGGTTCATTTGGATTTTTCCAAAACATCTTATGGAAAAACCCACACGAACCTTTTGGCCAACCCAATATAGTACTTTGCATCTGCTGATCCCAAACACCCCATCCATCCCCCGCCACCTGCCCTCCACCTGGGCATCCACAAGTGAAACGGATCTTTTTTAAACAAACATGAGATTGTATACTGAGGTATACTAATAACATGGAGTGAAAAAAACATCAACTGATGAATGGAAAAATAAACGTGATCCATATCTACCTTGGAATGCTATTTGGCAGTGAAAAGTAGAGATGTACTGATACACGATACAGTGTGGATGAAACAAGACAGTTGCAAAGTGCTCCCTATTGTGTGAGACCACTGACGTGAAATGGACAGAATAGACACAAAGCTCCATCCCCATTTTTTTTCTTTTTTCACCTGGGCATTTTGCCTAATGAAACAGTGGCACTCTTACTTTTGTGTTGGCATCTCTCAGAGGGCATGGGGTAATGCAAGCGTCCATTTCAAGCCTCCTGAAGTTTCCATACCAGCCATCTCTTAGCCAGATCTTTACCCTGGTGCCCCTGGTCCACACCATCGTGGTGTGGGTTAGGGTTAGGGTTAGGGTTTGATGTCACGTACGTGAAAATCCTGTATTCATTTATCTGTCTCATTCCATTGCAAGCTTCTTGAAACCAGGAACCTTTCCTGATCACAGAAGCCTGGTTGTCTATATGCCACAATACCTACCCTCAATAGTTGCTGAATGAAAAAGTTAATGAAAATAATACAGTCTGTCAAGCTTGTACGAGACCAAGTTTTAATAATGGCTGATTAATTCCAGAGCATCATGCCCTCCCTCCCTGCCCGCCACCATAGAAATCATGGTGACCATCCCTATCATGTCAGTTTCAAGATATTTTTCCTTCTGTCATTTGTGAAATTCTCAGCTACTCCAATGATTCTCAGCAGCACAGGCCATTTTGGGGTACGTAGATATCTAAACCACTGAAATTCTTTTCTGAAACGTGATTTGGGAGTGAAAAATGATATAGTGTGCTACATCACGTTCACCCCTCCACTTTTCTCCTGCAGGGAATGGCTTAATAAAATACGCCATCCATTCTGAGTGGATTTAGGAATGCCACAAATGTAGCAAAAATAAAAATGTAGGAACTAAACTGCTGTTGCAATTCTAAGTCAGTATTTTCTAAATTTTAGTGTCCAGATGGTCTCCTTGGAAATCTGTGTGAATAGTAGCTGAAATACGAGCCGTAGACTGAATAGTTGGTTACATGAGGACTGATTGATTTTTGTCTTGATGAAGAATATGTCATAATGTATCCTACCTAGACAGTCGGTGAGTAACTTGAATGAAATGTTAACACCTGTTTACTCTACGAAATCATGAAATCACATACCTTTAGCTCTTGTATTTCTACTGCCTGGATTCCCGAGAACTTTGCCATCAGAATATTATCCCAGACAGGGCTAGTAAAATGTGTCTACTCTTTTATGAGATAAAATACATTGTATCAACGCAGATAATAACAATGTTTGGCTGGAGGTTTGCAGTGGTCATCTTCATCAGGTGAAATATGGCACGTTTTAAATAATATTAATTTCCCTAGTAAATGGACATGCACAGGATACTTTAAGGAATGAATTTTGCTTCTAGTTATTTCAATCTGGCTGACCAGGTCGTAATGATTTTTTAAAAATCATAATAAAAGAAATCTTCATCCTGAGTTGTGTTTGCAGAGTGTTGGATTATAGAAAATTGTGCGCACAGTGAGACAATCAATCTCATTTTAAAGACCACGATATTTGCTTGGAGTCCATGCATTGCAAACAATCAGTCTTTTCTGGGTTATGTTTATTAATATCTTTAATACCGAGTATCTCTTTGCTGAAAGATTCCAAAATTAACTTTTATGCTATAGAGTAGTTTTCTCACATAGAGAAATAGAGAAACCACATAGAACCAGGCATTTAATGGCAAAAAACTCAATTTTTCTTGGAAAGTTCACCATAAGAACAATTCATAGGACTAGAGTTTTCCATCAAAGACCCAAGGAGCAGTGCCATCAGACCAACTGTGTCTTTACTATTAAACAGCACACTTTTGTTTTTTTCAGCCACATGACTTGAGCATGTTTTACCTATATCAGTGTATGCTAAGAAACATTATCATTACTTTACCAGAGCATCAGAGATAATAGATAATAAGATTTTGCCAAAATCATCTCTAATCTCACATCTTAAAAGTTTATGAATTCTGCTTTCTGTCATTATACAGGTGATAGGAATACCTGTAATTTGCTTTCAAATAGCAGTGCCTGATCAGTGCAGAACTGGTCTGCTACTCCATGTGGAGCATGGTGCTAGTTCTACGTGAATCCCACTGTACACTGCAAATACATAGATCGATCGGGTAGTTCCCAAAATTCCCTGCTTCAGTTTTTCACCAAAAGCCTTCAGGCATTGCCTTATCCATGGGGCTTTCCGGAAAACTCCTCAGTTACTTTAGAAAACAGAAGAAAAGGTTTATTTTCCAATTGAAGAAATCTAAGGTCCTCAGATGGGGCATCCCTCTGTGTAAAAGAAGTTGCAGCCTTTCTTATGTGAAGGGTCCTTCCACCTTAACAGATGGAACAAAGCAGGAAAAGAAAGTGAAAAAGAAGAGGAAAAGCTAGGTCAGACCTAAATGAGGGAGTGAAAGATAAATCAAGGCAGGCTTCAGTAATTATTGCCCCGTAGCAAGTGCAGACATGGAGGACTAAAAATAGAACATGAATAACATTGTATTTTATTTGCAGAGCTAGTACATTTTGCAGAATAGCTAATAATTACATTCTTCCCCAGATTCACACTTAACCTTGCAGTTTTTGAAAGTAAATTGTACCTCCTGTAAATTTGTAATGGTGCTAGTTATATTGGTCACAAATCCCTACACACACCCATTCATATCTTTAATCGCAAACGAGTGCATACTACCGAGTTCGTTTTTCTAAAATTATTCCATCATCGTGAAGGATTTTGCCTCTAGTAACATTTGGTTCTAATGACATTTAATCTGTTTCTGACCTACTATTACATCCTTCAGTGGATATCCACCCTAAAGATTTCTCCCTTTAATTCTGTGTTTAAAAAAAATCAGGAGCAGCGGGGGTAGAAGCGTGTCATTATGCAATCATTGAACCTCTGTGTACTAATTAATGGTTAAATATGTAGCTACAGGATTTAGTGACATATTAGCAGCAAGAAGTCAGTTTAAATTATAATATCCATATTTTACCACAGTTACTGCAGGACTACTAACTCTCCCCTAACTCAGTTCCTGACTAAAGACAAAAGAGTAGGACTAATAAAAATACTATTTATCAATATTTTACACTGTGGAGGCCAGCAACATAAAGAGACTTTTTTTTTTGGCGGTACGCGGGCCTCTTACCGTTATGGACTCTGCCATTGCGGAGCACAGGCTCCGGACGCGCAGGCTCAGTGGCCACAGCTCAAGGGCCCAGCCGCTCCGCGGCATGTGGGATCCTCCCGGACCGGGGCACAAACCCACGTCCCCTGCATCGGCAAGCGGACTCCCAACCACTGCACCACCAGGGAAGCCCTAAAGAGACATTTTTAAAACTACAGTGTTTGAATCTCCTTTTATACACTAGTTCCAGATGTGTATGGCAATGCTTAGGTTGCTTTTTCTATATGATGCTTTTAAGCTCCAACCAGGACACCGTCTGATGGTGATCAAACAGTCCAGCTATTGTTGTTCCAGAAATTGGTCATGATGGCTTTCCCCCAACCATGCTTAGAAACAGACCTCAATAGGCGAGCCCATCTCTGGTAAAGAAGTCAGCCAGTCGGTGAGCTCAGCTTTGGTTTTGAATGTCAGGTGACTGCTTGGTGGTGGTCAGCCTCATCCACCTCGTCATAACCATCGGCATCACTGCCAGCATCAGCATCAGCATCTGTGGAGCCTTCACTGGGTACCATGCCATTCCCTGGGTTCCCTTACTGGATGTGAATGTCATGGCTCTAATTTCTGTCTGCAAGACGTTGTCAGTAAAATTGATGTAAAAGTTGAGACTGACAAGCAAGAAATAGGAGTGAAGTGATGACTAAGTACAATGTATATTTTTTTTCCGTGATTTTTAAAATTTTTTTTTTGTTTATTTTTTTATATCTTTATTGGAGTATAATTGCTTTACAATGTTGTGTTAGATTCTGCTCTATAACAAAGTGAATCAGCTATACGTATACATATATCCCCATATCCCCTTCCTCTTGTGTCTCCCTCCCACCCTCCCTATCCCACCCCTCTAGGTGGTCAAAAAGCATCGAGTTGATCTCCCAGTGCTATGCTGCTGCTTCCCGCTAGCCATCCATTTTACATTTGGTGGTATATGTATGTCAGTGCTACTCTCTCACTTCGTTCCATCTTACCCTTCCCCCCCACCCCGTGTCCTCAAGTCCGTTCTCCATGTCTGCGTCTTTAAACCATAATTCAAAAAGATACGTGTACCGCAATGTTCATTGTGACACTATTTACAATAGCCAGGATGTGGAAACAACCTAAATGTCCATCAACAGATGAATGGATAAAGAAGATATGGCACATATATACAAGGGAATATTACTCAGCCATAAAAAAGGAATGAAATTGAGTTATTTGTAGTGAGGTGGATGGACCTAGAGTCTGTCCTACAGAGTGAAGTAAGTCAGAAAGAGAAAAACAAATACCGTCTGCTAACACATGTATATGGAATCTAAAACAACAGTACCGATGAACCTAGTGCCAGGGCAGGAATAACTACAATATATTGAGATTCAGCACGAGGTAGGCACAGTGCTTTTTGCATTGGAGAAAAATCTTGAAGCATCGGAAGCAAACTTCTTAGCGAAGGAGGATGCTGAAATGTATATTCACTGCTTCAGCAAACGTTTGTTGGCCAGTTGTTTTATTCCAGGTTGTAGGCTCCCCGTGAGGGGACACGCAGGTGTGTGAAATAAAAGCTTCATCCTCAGTGTGGTGGTTAATTTCATGTGTCAATTTCACTCTCTATAATTAGCAGATTACTTTCACAAATGCTGCCTTTGATTGTGTATATCCTGTGAACTAAATGCTAAGGTACGATAATTTCTGTTTGCAGATCGATCAAACGGGGGTCAAGTAATATTTTTATTAAAATACTACTAGTAGTATATTAAGTACTTTTCCCTATCTTCGGACTCTTAGTCCAGTTTTCTTTTTGATGCTAAAATATCCATTAGTAGAGTTGATTGGCAGCTATGTAAATTTGAGAAAAATGCCCAAGAGAGATGCTAGCCAATTCTGGAGAGGTTTTTTTTGTTTTTGTTTTTGTTTGTTTTTGTAATGGCTTTAACCCCAGATCTTAATACAAGAGAGAGGAATTGTAAGTTGGGATAAGATTTGTCACCTATGAATTTAAAGAACCCTTTGTAATTAAACTTTATCCTAGTTAAATTACATGTTTTTTCTTATTGACCAAAATTGTATTCTACAAGTATTTGATTTCATTTCTCTCTCCCACGCATCATAAGTTTTCAAAGGGGTTCTGTCTTGGGACTTCCCTGGTGGTGCATTGGTTAAGACGCCACGCTCCCAATGCAGGGGGCCCGGGTTTGATCCCTGGTGGGGGAATTGGATCCCACATCCGTGCCGCAACTGAGAGTTTGCATGCCACAACTAAGGAGCCCATGTGCTGCAACTAAGGAGCCTGCCTGCCACAACTAAGAGCCCGCACAACCAAATAAATAAATAATTAAATAGATAAATAAATAAATAAATATTAAAAAGCAAAAAAAAAAAAGGGGAGAGTTTCTGTCTTGCCCATAGATGCACAATCTTTTCCCCTGTGTTTTTGTATACAGCAGGTACTTATTAAATGTTTACTGCAGTTATTTTTAGGAAACCCCTAATATTGTCATGCTCTACAATTTGGGGTATGGTTAGGAGTTCATGCCCACTAGGCACACCTAGGTTCATAACCCATTTCCTTGCCTTACTTATGTTTGAATTCCAAGCAATTATTTGACACCTGTATGGCTCAGTTCCTTATTTGCAAACCAGAGATAATTGTCGCAATCCATTTGCATGGGGGTTGTGAGGATGCAATGCATAAAACGTTCCAAGAGTAGGCTAGTCATCATCACGGTCATTCTACTAAATTTTTTCAGTGTTTAGGTGATAGCTTTCCATATTTGGGGGGGGGGGTCTATCTAATAGTCTCTTTAATGCAGTAGTATAAAAAACTAGGATTAGGCTCTTTATTCTCAATCTATTTATTTTCACACCTAGCATGTTGAATACCAACGTTTCAAGAGAAGGGGCTTACGGCTTTTGACACCCTACTGAGAAAGTCGAGTGGAGAATTTCTCTGTTGCTCATTCCATAAGGAAAATGTTCCTTTGGCTGGTACCATCATTTTAAATATTCATGCAACCTCCACTTAAATATAGTTAAAGAGGCATTTCCTCACCAGCAAATAAAGCATAAATTCCAAAGCCAAAGAAAGCAGTTGGAATGTTCGTTGTAGGAATGAAGTATTACCTCCTACCCACGTGTGCCTTCAGAAATGGGTCTTCTCATAGTGTTCTAATTTCCTCTCTGTGACATTGAGACAAATATTCCAAGGTGGTATTAATGAAAACCTTTTACTTGTGGATATTGTATTGAAAATATTACACGTGGCTCTGTGCACTGATTAACACATTCTGCATCAGCAATCTACAGAGTAGATCTAGCAGAGTTTGTCAGTATGAGAATCTGCACTTCTGCAGTCCAGCACAGTATAGTTGACTCCTGTTTAATGGCAACTGATTAACTGCCTGGATCCTATTTAGAATAACTCATCTCTAATGGAGATGGCCCACAAATCTTAAAGAGGGGGTAAAATCCCAATACCTTCTTAGAGAAGAGGATTTATAGGTAGTATGATCTTGTGCAAGGCTTGTTGAAAAATATTTGGTATTTGGAGGAGAAACTTAGTACAACTTACACAAAGGATGAAAAATTGATTTCAACCTTGCAGGTGAACAATGCTAAATTTGACTGAATGGATAACAAATCTCCAGGTCTCCTTCCAAGAAAACAAGAATATGCTTTGGATTTGAACAGTCCAACAGATCTGAAGGAATACGCTTGATACACTTGTTCAGATGATTGAAGTTTCTTTCCCCACCCCCATAAATTGAATTATTTGGAGAAGCATTACCTGTCACTTTTAGAAAATAGCTAAATGGGTTAGACTCATTCAGAGACCCGTTTGGCATACAAAACTGGAGACATGTTATGGTCTTTTTCAAAGGGATGCTTGCTCTTAACAAGAAATTATCTAGTCTATTTCCTGAGCTCATTCATTTTATTTGATTAGGAATGTAACTGCTTTACCCACTATGGCAGGGTGTACCGTTTGTGTGGCTACTGAATAAAGCAATGACCATTGTGTACGCAGAAGAGCTGCAGGAACCCAGCAGGGACAAAAGCACAGAGTGGGCTGGGAGAGGGACAGCATAGCAGGAAGAATTGAGGGAGGGAAGGAGAGAGGAAGGCCGCCTGTTAACCACAGGCGTCCAGCGTGGCAGAAACTTCGCAGGAGGCTGCTACATTATTATACCACACACATTTTCCCCCATTTTGCCTTTGCCATTAAAGAAAAATACATGAAACAAAATCACATTTGGACTTTTGCTTTGCCTGTTCCGTAAGGGAGATAAGACAGAGCTTTTGTAGCTTATGGATAACAATGGCATCCCATTTTGGGGAGCATTCACATAATCAAAATATAAATTTCACCTCGTCTCAATAATGATACAAGGGCATTTGGGAGGGGGCTAGATTTTTTTTTTTTTTTTAAGTAGAAAGCATTTGCTTCCAATTCCTTGCTTTCCCCTCCCAGCCAATTGCAGTAACTACCTGCTGAAGTTGTGTTCTAAAAAGTGCCTCTGCTTTGGAAAGACGTTCGTCCTAGATGTAAGGATACACAAATTTTGGGTGAAGCAGTATCCCTTCTGTCTCCATAACATGTCTGTTTGGTGTGGTCCATTTAGTTGACCTCTGCTGAGCTGACTTCCGTGACTAAGTCATTGGTAGCCAGTTGCTGGGGTTTATAAATATCAAATTAAAGTCATTCCTGTTTTTGTCAAAGTCCCAGAAGGAAATGCCTCCCCCTTGATGGTGCCTGCCAGCCCCTTACTACAGAGCCACGTAAGCACTTGCACCCAAAGTCAAGGACACGTGGAGGACTGAGCTGGGCCCCCCGAGGCTTTTCCTCCAAGAGAACCAGTGCAGCAAGGTGCCTTTCACACCTGTGCGCTTTATGCTTCTTGGCACATGCATTTGTCGTCTAGAAAGAAATTTGGCCACCTGAGCAAGGAACAGGCAGCGAGGACCTGGTCATGAGGCTCTGATTAGCTTGCACCCATAAGTAACTCCCACTGGGGAATCAAACCAGCATTCGTCATCTTTGGGAGCAGCGTAGAGAATCTAGTCATCCGTTATTTGTGGTTCAATATATTCTTTCTGCATCGGGCCGTGGAGAAGCCCGATATGTTTCTCTGCAATCGCCTTGCACGTCCTGGTCCTGCCTTGTGGGCAAGGAGATGCTGCAGTGCTTGACATCCGGTTGGATGCCTTTTAACTGCTCATGCCTCAAGGAGGGGAACGTAGGTGTGCCTTTCAGCTTCCTTGAAACATTTTCATTACCGTTTGGCATAAGGAACTTGCTCATTTTTGTTCGAAGTCTCTGGTGTGAGCCTTCCTAACAGACAGCTCTATTCTAGAGACAGTTGGACAGTGACTTGTACTTAGGTGTGCAAGTTGACAGAGAGACATCTGCAGGTCTGCTGCATCTATTACAGTTTTTTAACTTTGCAGGTCGTGTGGTTTCTGTGTCAGATGCTTGACTCTGCCAGTATAGCTCAAAAGCAGCCACAAGTGATGTATAAATGAATCACTGTGATTATATCCCAATTAAACTTTATTTACAGACACTGATATTTGAGTTTCATATAGTTTTTTTCTTAACTTTTATTGGTGTACAGTTGCTTTACAGTGTTGTGTTTCTGTGGTACAGCAAAGTGAATCAGCTGTACGTACGTACACCTATATCCCTCTTTTTTGGATTTCCTTCCCATTTAGGTCACCACAGAGCACTGAGTAGAGTTCCCTGTGCTATACAGTAGGTTCTCATTAGTTAGCTATTTTATGCATAGTATCAATCGTGTATAGATGTCCATCCCAATCTCCCAATTCATCCCACCCACCCCTTTCTTCCTTGGCATCCATACATCTGTGTCTCAATTTCTGCTTTGCCGGTAAGATCATCTATACCGTTTTTCTAGACTCCACATGTATGCCTTAATATATGATATTTGTTTTTCTCTTTCTGACTTACTTCACTCTATATGACAGTCTGTAGGTCCGTATATACAATGGAATATTACTCAGCCATAAAAAGGAACGAAATTGGGTCATTTGTAGAGATATGGATGGATCATACAGTTTTTGTTTTGTTTTTATAAGTTTGTTTATTTTTGCCTGTGTTGGGTCTTGGTTGCTGTGTGTGGGCTTTCTCTAGTTGCGGTGAGCAGGGGCTACTCTTCGTTGTGGTGTGAGGGCTTCTCATTGCGGTGGCTTCTCTTGTTGTGGAGCACGGGCTGTAGGCGCACAGGCTTCAGTAGTTGAGGCATGTGGGCTCACTGGTTGTGGCTCATGGGCTCTAGAGTGCAGGCTCAGTAGGGGCGGCACACGGGCTCAGTAGTTGTGGCTCACAGGCTTAGTTGCTCCGTGGCATGTGGGATCTTCCCAGACCAGGGCTTGAACCCATGTCCCCTGTGTTGGCAGGTGGAGTCTTAACCACTGTGCCACCAGGGAAGCCCCGATCATACAGTTGTTAATAGCCACTTTTCAGAGAGTGTTTAGATTCACAGCAGAATTGGATGGAAGGTGTAGAGATTTTTTTGTACACCCCCTGCCCTCGCACGTGCACAGTCTCCCCCATTATCAGCATCTCCTATCAGATGATACCTTTGTTAGAATTAATAAACCTTCATTGACATATCATCACCCAAAGCCCATAGTTTACGTTAGGGTTCATTCTTGGTGTCATTTATTCTGTGGGTTTGGACAAGTGTATGATGACAGGTATCCATCCTTATAACATCATGCAGAGTAGTTTCACTGCCCTAAAAATCTCCTGTGCTCCACCTGTTCATCCCTCGCCCCCAGCCCCTGACAATCACTGATCTTTCACTGTCTCCATAGGTTTTGCCTCTTCCAGAATGTCGTAGAGTTGGAATCATACAATGTGCAGCCTTTTGAGATTTTCTTTCACTTACTGATATGCATTTAGATTCCTCCATGTCTTTTCATGGCTTGATAGCTCATTTCTTTTTAGTGCTGAGTAATATTCCATTGTCTGGATGTTCTAGTTTATCCATTCATCTACTGAAGGACATCTGGATTGATTTCATGTTTTGGCAATTATGAATACATTTGCTATAAACATCCATGTACTGTTTTTGTTTTTGTGGACTTAAGTTTTCAACACCTTTGAGTAAATACCACAGATTATGATTGCAGATTGTGTCGTGAGAGTAGAGTTTCATATAAGTTTCACATGTCACAAAACTATTTTTCTTTCAGCCTTTTTCACACTATTAAAAATATTTTAAGTACAAGTCTTTTACCTCCTTAGGTAGGTTTTTTACTAGGTGTGTTATTCTTTTTGATGTGATGTTTCTCTTTCTGATAGTTCGTTGTTAATCTATAGAAATGCAACAGATTTCTGTGCATTACTTTTGTCTCCTGCAACTTTACTGAATTCATTCATGAGTTCTAGTAGTTTTCTGGTAGCATCTTTAGGATTTTCTATGTGCAGTATCATGTCATCTGCAAACAGTGACAGTTTTAGTTCTTCCTTTCCAATTTGGATTAATTTTATTTATTTTTCTTCTCTGATTGCTATGGCTAGAACTTCCAAAACTATGTTGAGTAATAGTAGCAACAGTGGGCATCCTTGTCTTGTATCTCATCTTACAGGAAATGCTTTTCACCGTTGAGTATTGATGCTGGCTGTAGGTTTGTCGTACATGTCCTTTATTATGTTGAGTGATGTGAAGTCATCTGGTCCTGGACTTTTGTTTCTTGCAAGTTTTTAAATTACTGATTCTTGGGAATTCCCTGGCGGTCCAGTGGTTTGGACTCTGTGCTTCCAGTGCAGGGGGCACAGGTTCAATCCCTGGTTGGTGGACTAAGATCCTGCAAGCTGTGCAGTGTTGCTAAAAAAATAAAAAGTAAATTATTGATTCAACTTTGTTACTGTTAATTGGTCTGTTCATGTTTTCCGTTTCTTCCTGGTTCAGTTTGGGGAGATTGTTGTACCTTTCTAAGAATTTTTCCATTTCTTCTAGATTGTCCATTTTTGGGTATATAGTTGTTCATAGTAGTCTCTTATGATCCTTTATATTCCTGTGGTGTCAGTTGTAACTTCTCCATCTTCATTCTGATTTTATTGATTTGGGCCCTTTCCCTTTTTTTTGTTTCTTGATGAGGCTGGCTAAAAGTTTATCAACATTATCTTCTCAAAGAACCAGGTTTTCGTTTCAAAAATTCTTACCTTACAGGCCATACAAAACAGGTTACAGGCTGAAAATGGCCTGCAGGCCACAGCCTGCAGATCCCTGGTCTAAGCCATACTGTGTAAATATTTCTTAGTGTGTTTCCTATCTCTGTCTTTAAGCCTCTTGAGGATAAGGGTTTCGGTAATATTCGTTTCCATATCATGAGCGTCTGGCCTAGTATGAAGAATAAAACTTTGAATAAAAATCCACGTTCTCATCAGTGATAACTAATCACAGTGACCTTGAACATCCACAAATGTGTCCTACAACGAAGTCGAAAAGAAATTTCTGCACCACCATACGTCAAGTGTATCCACAGCGTAAACTAAACATCTTAAAGGGCATTCAGTATTGAATTCTGGACCCCTCCCAGTGACAAACACAAGTTTCAGTGAAGCATTAAATGCACTGTGTCACAGGATTTGGTGTACGGACCGCGCAGCTGAAGCCACATCTGCAGCAGATTCGACACAAGGCGGGCCTTGGTCTCCTGGTTTGCCTTCTGTTTCACAGACTCGTTTGTGGAAAAATGTATATGAGTTTAGAAAGAAGCACTTTGAGTTTGGAGGCCTGATGCAAATTCATTAATTAATTCAGCCTACAGCAAAACGTCTCTGTCAAAGGCCTGCCACGGTGCCAGAGCCATCCGTGTTTAAAGCGTGAGTTTCCATCGCATTTTATTTTTAGAGCGTTGCTTTCAAGCATCTGTGCTGTGCCCTTACTTTCCACGCTGATTTGCACGTTGACATCAGGACGTTGAGATTCAAGGGCCCAAGAAAGAGGGCGGGTCATGGTCTTCGGACTCTTTCCCAGGATGTCAGGAAAGCTCCAGAGGAGACTTTCCCAGGGACTTTTGGTGATGAGAGGAAGACGTGGAAAGCCAGATTTATCCCCAGTCTCTCCAGCACTTAGCCCTGCCATGTGGCTGCCCTTGACTTTGCACGTTCCGTTGTTCGTTACTTTTCCTCCTCATCACCTTGTTCTTCAGCTTCCACTTTAGGTAGAAAGACTTGAAAGACTTCACCTTCTAATTCAGTCTTGTCATCCTTTGTGACTACCGTTCCTGCTTTGATAACTGGCTTTTGGCCCAAGACGGGGTCCCCACCTGTGCTCCAAGCCCAGAAACCACTACCTTTGCCCGAGCCCTCTCTGCTTTCCTTAGAACCCTGGACCCATCAAGACAGGGGTCCATGGGGCTTCCCTGGTGGCGCAGTGGTTGAGGGTCCGCCTGCCGACGCAGGGGACGCGGGTTCGTGCCCCGGTCCGGGAGGATCCCACGTGCCGCGGAGGGGCTGGGCCCGTGAGCCATGGCCGCTGAGCCTGCGCGTCCGCAGCCTGTGCTCCGCAACGGGAGAGGCCGCAACGGTGAGAGGCCCACGTAACGCAAAAAAAAAAAAAAACAAATACAGGGGTCCTGCCTTGATGTTTCCATTTTACTCATGACAGCCAAGTTCGGGTCTTGGACATGGACCATTGCCTATGGCCCTGCTAACGCCCAGCACGCACTGCGTCCGCTGGCTGCCCTCCTGTGCTCTTTGGTGATACTGATGAATGATCCTCTGCTCCACACCTCCCATTTCCTCCCAGCCAGGCAGGCAGCCGGGTCTGTACCTGCCTGGCCCTCCAGCATGAGAAGGTCTAACTCCACATCTTAGCTCTCGCCTATCTTCTTCACTCAGCTGCCAAGAACTAGACCTTCCAGTCCCAGGTGTGATAATGTTCACTTGGTGATAAAGTGGGGCTTGATGTTACAGATGTAGGGTTCATGTTTATAACGTTTGTTCGTGTTTGCTAGAAACATGATCTCAGCTGGTGATTACCAGGTGCACTGGTTGAATTGTGCCCCCCTGCCCCGGCCCCCCAACCAAAATGTTCAAGTCCTAACCTCTGGTACCTGCAAATATATTCTTTTGGGGAAGTAGGGTCTTTGCAGATGTAATTAAGGTGAAATCATACTGGGTAGGGTCGGTCCTTAGTCCAATAAGTAGTATCTTCATAAGAGAAATTAGAGGGAGATTTGGATACAGAGACAGGGAGGAGAAAGCCACGTGAAGCTGGAGACAGAGGTTGGATTGATGCACCTACGAGCCAAGGAACATCAAAGATTGACAGCACCCACCAGAAACTGGGGGAGGAACATGGTACAGATTCTCCCTCACAGCCGCCAGAAGGAACCAACCCAGCCCACATCTTGATTTTGTGGTAATTTGTGACAGGAGCCTTAGGAAACCCGTATACTAAGCAGAAGGACCATGGTTCACACACATTAAATGAGATAACCGTGGAGAGAGATCGGTCATTCCATTCCCAGACAAGACATTCCGTTGGAAAGGCTTGATTCTCTGATGCCCCAGCTATATGGTTTTAAGCCTCATGTTTCTCCTTTTTCCCATAGAGTCACTCTTCCATTTTTTTTTTTTTTTTTTTTTAACAAACGGAGAAACTACTTACCCCTTTACCAGAGGAGTTATCACCCCGGCTAATGGCTTTACATAGCATCTCTCTGGGCTGACAACCAAATTTAGATCCCTGGTCCTTGCTTCTCACCAAGCTGCAGACACATGCATCCAACCACCTTCTAGTAGCTAATATTTATAAGCACCGACCATGAGCAGTGATTTTTATGAGCGTTTAAAAAATTAACTAGTTCACGTCAGCCCTATGAGGTACATACTGTTACTTCATTTTCACTTTTACGGTAAAGAAATAGAGACACCGGATAGTAAAGTTCCTGTCCAAGATCACATGGCAGTGAGTGAAGGACCAGGAAGTTACATTTGATGAGAGGTTATGACGCTCATGTGCCTGATATTTATTTGTCCCTACACCGGGCAGTTTAGTCTGAGCCAGGGTTGACTAACCCGCAGCGTTGTGGAAGGGCTTCAGTGCTTGGGCTCCTGACCACTCAACACGTCCACGGACCACCTCTGTCTCCCTCTCATTTCATGAACTTGTAAAATGGAGATGCTCTTATATCTCCTTCATCGTGTTGGGAAGATTACACGTCTGGCAAGTATCAAGAGCTTAGTCAGCATTATCGCAGTCATTATTGTCATCGTGTCAAGGATGTTAGTAAGTCACCATCATCGTACATATTCTGGAAGGATTCTTTTCGTGTGGTGTGTACAAGGAATGGGCATGATCTGTGGACCAAAGACATTCCAGGATTTGGTCTTGATTCCAGATGATCACCACAGATGATCACCACAGAACTTTGCTTTGGACCGCCCAGAAGGCAAACACAGCTGTAGCCATTTGTGGACAGGATGTCTGTAGCTGCGTCAACACTGCAATGGCAGAGCGGAGTACTGAACAACAGAAATCAAATGGCCCGCAAAGCCTAAAATATTTACTTTCTGGGGTTTGACAGAGAATGTCCTTTGACCCCTACCACGGGTTATAGTATGTTGTGAGCAAGCATCCTTGGTGCTTTATTCTCATTGTCTAGTACTTCCAAGGGCCCTGCTTGATAGGTGTTTGTACCTGTAGTTTTTATCAGGTGCTCAGAACAGTTAGATGGTTTACTGAACACCACACAACAGAGAGACAGTGGCGTTAGGATCTGAGGTCCTGGAGTTCTAATTTTGGAGCTTTCTTCTACGCCTCTGGAAACAGAGGGGTAACTCACTTGGGCTCGAGTTTGTAGAGTCAAGGATCTCCTGGTGTTGAGAGAATTTGGAGTTTGGTAAGATGCTTCAGTGCTATATTTGTCTAATAAGGGAGGCTGGCAGAATCACGATGGACCAGGACTTCCCATTCAGATGGAGCAGAAGACCCCTCTCCACCAGGTTTGTGCATGTAGGGTGAGTGCGTCCAGAGAGCTAGGTACACGCCTGTACGTTTGGGTGGTACCCATACTTTATAAACACCAGCAGTGAATTCACCAAACATCCAGGCACACAGATATTTATCAGACCATGAGCTGCCAGCATTGCATAGATCAATACAAACAGCCTCTCCTCCAAGCCCCACTGCTGTGTTTATACTCAAGTAATTCAAATTTTTGGTTATCCAAGGCAAATCCACACATTACCACCAGGACTTATACAAAAACATCCTTTGTTTTAAAGAGGTGTCCAACTTTAAAGATTGTTCTAAAGTCTCTGTTGGGTATGTGAATTCAGACAAACAAACAAGCAAAATGTATTGAAGCATTTACAGGTGTCTGTACATAAATGAAATTGAAGAGCTTTCACGGTGGTTCACAGCTCTTGGCCACCGAGTAAATAGTAAAAGCCTGAGGCTGTGCTAACGTGCTCTGAAGGAAAGGTTTTTCTCTTTATTGAAAGCCCTGCCTGTGTCTGCATCAGGAGGTGATTTTCACAGTTCGCCAGCTCTTGCTTGAACTTTGTTTTCAAGGAAGATCACGTCTGAAAACAATCACCTGGAAACCAAGGGTTCGGGAGTCTGCATGGCATAATCCATCATCAGTGGTGAAACCCGGCCTGACGTTTCTGGAAATCTGTCAGAACGTGGAACCAAATGCAGGAGACAGACAGATCTGTCTTCGGCAATTACCTTTCCTTATTGGCTGGCGTCCTCAACATAAATGGCGGCCTTCGTCTCTTTAGTCCTGTATTTAGTAGATAATTATTCCTTTGTGTAAATTAATCATCATAAATATTGTCCTAATAAGATATAAACATATGGATTGTAATACCCTTAATCAGATTACATAACCTTGAGGGAATCACATCATGAAAAAATCATAATATTACTGTCTAGACGAGGGCCGTCCAACAGGACTGACTGTGGTGCTGGAAATGTTCCATATCTGTTGCCCAGGGTTAAAGCTACCGGGCACACATGCTCTGGAGCTCTTGAAAGGTGGCTGGGTACCTCTGAGGAACTGAATTTCAACCTTTAATGGTAGCTAATCCCCATTTTAGCTTAAATTGTCCCAGGTAGCTAGTGCTGCTGTATCGGACACAAGGATCTCTTTACCAGATGGTATCAACCTGAATAATAACGTGAAACTTAGATTATTTAAAACTAAATATAATGACACAAAAGGGTTTTTTATTGTCTGTCTGTTTGTTTGTTTGTTTATTTATTTTTTGCGGTACGTGGGCCTCTCACTGTTGTGGCCTCTCCTTTTGCGGAGCACAGGCTCCGGACGCGCAGCCTCAGCGGCCATGGCTCGCGGGCCCAGCCGATCCGCGGCACGTGGGATCCTCCCGGACCGGGGCACGAACCCGTGTCCCCTGCATCGACAGGCGGAGTCTCAACCACTGCGCCACCAGAGAAGCCCAAGGGGTTTTTATGTATATCAAGATATCCAAGGTCTTAGTTGACTGGTTCCATTATGAGCCAGAGCTGAACTGGCACATTAGCCCATGTAAATGTCGGGATACCCTTCCGTTCGGAGGTCCAGAACCACAAGGTCGTCTTGTGTATCATGAAGCTGTCCGTGAAAACTTGTACTGTTATTTTCAGAACCATGTCAGGAGTTCTTAGGTTTTACCTCTCACTATGTACCTAATTGTTTGCTGGTTGTCAAGAGTTCAGCTCTGTGGGAGGCTGGATATTACCCCACTGCCACCATTGTCCATGTCTTAATCCATGGGACCTCTGGATATGTTATATTTCATGGGCTATTGTCATCTCAGCTGTGTCCTCACAGCCCATCAAATTCACAGGTTGAAATTCTCACCCCCAGGACCTCAGAATGTGACTGTGTTTGGAGATCGGGTCTTTAGAGAGGGAACTAAGGTACAGTGAGGTCACTGGGGTGGGTCCTGCTCCCACAGGACTAGTGTCCTTATAACAAGAGGAGATTAGGACCCAGACACATACAGAGGGATGACCGTGTGAGGACACAGGGAGGAGAGGGCCGTCTACATGCCAAGGGGTGAGGCCTTGAACTTGGACTTCCAGCCTCTAGGACTGTGAGACAACACATTTCTATTGTTTAAGCCACTCCATTCGTCATACTCTGGCAGACTAATTCTATGGCAAAGAGATCTTTGTAGGTGAAAGAAAGACCATGGACCTTGAGATGGACTGATTATCCTAGATTGTCTGAGTAGCTCAGTCTAGTGAGAACCACTCCTGGCTGTGTTCAGAGAAATGCAGCAGAAGAAAAGAAGAAAAGGGAGATTTGAAACATGAAGCACACTAGGTAGGTCAGCAGCGGCTGGCTTTGGAGATGGAGGACATGGGTTATGAGCCGTGGGATGCGTCCAGAATTGGAGAACACGTCTAGGCTGACAGCCAGTGAGGAAAGGGGGACCTCAGTTCCACACAAGGACATACATTTAGCCAACGACCTGCCTGAGCTTCCAAACGAATTTCCCCCCAGACACTCCAGATAAGAAGCCGATCTGGCTACCACCTTGATTTCAGCCTTGGGTGATCCCAGAGCAGGGAAGCCAGTTGAACCAGCTGTCCTTCATGGTTACAGAACTGTGAAATAAGAAATGGGGCTTACAAGACATGGAAACAACCTAAGTATCCATTGACAGATGAATGGATAAAGAATATGGGATATGTACACACACACACACACACACACACACACACACACACACACACACACAATGGAATGCTACTCAGCCATAAAAAAGAACAAAATAATGCCATTTGCAGCTACATGGATGGACAGAGAGATTATCATACTAAGTCAAGTAAGCCAAACAGAGAAAGACAAATACCATATGATATCACAGGTAGACTCTTAAAATATCACACAAGTGGACATATCTATGAAACAGAAACAGAGTTACACACAGAGAGAACAGACGTGTGATTGTCAAGGCCGGGGAGGGATGGTCTGGGAGTTTGGGATTAGCAGATGCAAACTATTATCTATAGGATGGATAAACAACAGGGTCCTACTGTAGAGCACAGGGAACTCTATTCCATATCCTGTGATAAACCATCATGGAAAAGAAGATGAAAAAGAATGTGTATGTATGTATAACTGAGTCACTTTGCTGTACAGCAGTAACTAACACAACATTGTAAGTCAACTATACTTCAATAAAATAAATTTTCAAATAAGCAGTGGGGCTTGCTCTAAGCTACTAAGTTTGCTGTAATTTCTTATAGCATCGGCAGAAAATAAACATGCGCCTATATAATCTTTATCATTCAACAATAATCGTACCTGGTACCCACAGTTTACAGAGCCCTGAAACTAACTAATGAGTAGGCAAGCTCTTGACTGCTTTAGTGCTGAAATCATGGATGTTTCCTCCTCATACTTTAAGCAGGTACAAAGGGGACCAAAGGCCAATATATAAAGCAGATGTGAAGGTACTTAAAATGCTTTTGTGCCATGGTAAGCACCTCTTCTGGGTAAAATACTCGTTGTGTCAAAGACATGATTCAGGGCTTCCCTGGTGGCGCAGTGGTTGGGAGTCTGCCTGCCGATGCAGGGGACACGGGTCCGTGCCCCGGTCTGGGAGGATCCCACATAACGCGGAGCAGCTGGGCCCATGAGCCGTGGCCGCTGAGCCTGCGCGTCCGGAGCCTGTGCTCCGCAACGGGAGAGGCCACAACAGTGAGAGGCCCGCGTACCGCAAAAACAACAACAACAAAAAACCTGATTCAAAACGACCTGAGTTGACTTCAAGGAGAGTTTCCGAAGTCTAATTTCCCCGCACAGCCTCTGTGGTCGAGTGTGTTGTAATCTCTTAGCTCTTAAAGGTCTAAGACTCCAGTGGCAGTGTCCTTTGTTCTTGGAGTTGTCACCAAGCGACTGCATTCATTACAGCAAATTAGCAGCAACTCTGCAGAGCACAAGTTGGTTTTTATTTCCCCCTGGAGTCAACTTGTAGCTTTCTCCAGCATTCCTCTTTTGCCTACTTAGACTTAGCACGTTAATATACCATAAATATTTAAACTTAATTGTCTTTTTCTGCTGTTGTTACCCACGAAATTGTCTATCCCTAAAGAAATGGGTTAAACTTTTGGTTTATTACGAGACCACCAAAGGCCCAACCTAATAATTAACATGTGCTCTTCACGACTGTGGTTCAACAGCGCGATTTATTACCAGCCTGCTCCCTAATGGATAGTAATAACACGTCATTCTACAAATACTGATTTAGTGACTCCCATATCTCAAAAACCAATGAAAATCTATATGGAAATAAAGAGAAAGGAGCTACAGTCGCATAGGGGAGAGAGGCAGGCACAAAGGGCCAGCGCACATGTTACATGTAAAAGAAGTGGGGATCTCCTGGCAGGGTGACATTGCAGATGATGTGGCACACTCTGCCCAGAGAAGACCAGCAAAGGGGGCTCGGAAAAGGGAGGACCACCTTGGTTTGGAAGAGTGAGTTGGGGATCGCCACCAACATCCCAAGAGAAAGAACAGCCCAGGTGGAGAGAAAAGCCAAGGAAAACGCTGGGAGATAAGAGAACATATCACATGGCGTGGAGTTTGATACGCCTCAAGAAGAACTGAACAGCTGGGGATACAGGTGCAACCACTGTCTCAAACTGCTTTCTGTATTTCCCCCTCCTGCTTGGAGGAGGCGGCCGTAGATGTGCATTTCTTCTCAGTCTGAGGCCGTCTGGCCCAACCCTTCTGATCAATGTACCCCATCTTGGTTGTGGCTTCTGCTCGCATGCCATCCATGGTTTAATGTTGGCTTTCTTGAGTCTCTGGACGTGGTTTAGCCATATCTGTCTTTGCATACTTAAAAAGACGTGTGTTCGAGAGTCATGTTTCCTGTTGATTCACTTACTAGACACTGCTGAGAAGGGACCTTGCAGATGGAGGTAAGATTTAATCAGCTGACCTCCAAATAACAATATCTTGTATTATGTGGTCAGTTCTCAGCTCACCTAGAAGCTGAGAACCCTGCCGGTAAACAGGGACCTCATTGGTACACCTGTGTTCCTCCCGTCACCTGAATGAGTCTGGAAATGCATCCCCAGCAAGAGCTTCCACAGAGAACAGAGCCCTGCTTGCACTTTGTATTCTTGTGAAACTCAAAGTAGAGGACCAGCTAAGCCACATTAGTCCAGGAAATCTCATCCACAGACACCGCAAGCTAATACATGGCTGTCCTTTTAGGGTGCTAAATTTGTGTTAATTTGCTATGGAGGGGACTTCCCTGGTGGCACAGTGGTTAAGAATCTGCGTGCCAATGCAGGGGACACGGGTTTGAGCCCTGGTCTGGGAAGATCCCACATGCCTCAGAGCAACTAAGCCTGTGCGCCACAACTACTGAGCCTGCGCTCTACAGCCCGGGAGCCACAACTACTGAGCCCGTGTGCCACAACTACTGAAGCCCGCGCGCCTAGAGCCCGTACTCCGCAGCAAGAGAAGCCACCGCAAAGAGAAGCCTGCGCACCGCAACGAAGAGTAGCCCCCGCTCGCCGCAACTAGAGAAAGCCTGCCCGTAGCAATGAAGACCCAACGCAGCCACAAGTAAATAAGTAAATAAATTTATTTATTTATTTTAAAAAAGAAAATTTGCTACAGAGGCACAGAAAAGGAATACTCCCCTTCCCAGGGATCCCTGGCAGCACTGAACGAAAATACTTTCACATATCAGTGCAACACGGTGAAAAAAATGTCATGTGAAGCCACTGTTTCGGTACTTGACCCCCTTTTGTCACATAAGGAATTGCAGAGGAATTAGACCTCCCTGAATGTGATGTTAGTCTTGTGCCCAAACGTGCTTTCTTCTTTCATTGCAAGGACGCCAAATTTATGTGAACGTTTCCTCTTACTCAGCTCTGGGATAGCTCTGTTCACACTGTCACATTGACAGCTGTGGGTACAGCACATACTCTGTGCATGAATAAAAGGAGTGCAAATAATATATGAAAACCATCACTGGTCATGGATCTTTCACACAGGACCGGATGGAAATTCACCTTTCCAAAGGTCAATTGGAAAGACAACTAACTGTAAAACACCGCGTAGCAAATATCTAATGGGTACGGTGGCCATACAGGATGGAGTTTTCTGTAGAGGGAGACAGTGGGATGATGGGAAAATCTTCCTGAAACAGCTGAAAGTCAAGCTTTGCATATAGGTGGGATTTGGTTTTTTTTGTTTTGTTTTGTTTTTTTACTCCCAATCAGGAATGGAAACCCCACCACTCGCAGGGAAAATGTCTCGGGGCAGGGGACAAAGCCCAAGAAAAATGACAACAGTGTGAGCAGGACAGTGGTTGCTCAGAGGGCTGGGATTATATAACTGGAGCAGGATTGGCCAGTTGCAGGGGTGGGTGTTGCTCCCCGGATATAAAGAATGGGAAAGTGAGCAAGGTGTCTCAGCTAATACGTGACCCGGTGAAATGCGTGTCTCAGAAGAGCTTCTTTGCGTGACCGTGGAAGGTAGGGTGGGCTCGACCAGGCAGGACTGAAAACGAGACCATTTAGAAATACAATTGATTGTTTTCTTTTTTTAAGCTGTGCCATGTGGCACGCGGCATCTTAGTTCCACGGCCGGGGATCAAACCCGGGCCCCCTGCAGTGGCAGCAAGGAGTCTTAACCACTGGACCGCCAGGGAAGTCCCCAAAACGAGACCATTTAGGAGTCTCCTGTATTACCTTAGAAAACAAAGGAGGCAGCTAGAGGGAGTGACAGTGACAGTAGGAGGGAGAAGAAAACTGAGATCCAAGAGATGCTTTCTTCAAGTTATGTGCACGGGGAAGGCAAAATTCAGA
Source organism: Platanista minor (assembly GCA_004363435.1). Classification (NCBI taxonomy): domain Eukaryota; kingdom Metazoa; phylum Chordata; class Mammalia; order Artiodactyla; family Platanistidae; genus Platanista; species Platanista minor. Next base: position 226 of record RJWK010019102.1, on the reverse strand, counting down.
GAGTTTGAAAAATTTTGACCAATAAAAAAAATTACACGAACGTGTGTGTACGTGTATAGAGGGGGTGTATAATTCATGGTAGTCAAATTAAGCATGATTGATGGGTTCATGTTGATTCTGTGTGAATAAATCCAATTTTTGATACAAAATTCTACAGCTAAAGTGAAGAGTATGGTTATTGATAGCAAAAAATCATGTTTTATAAAATTTTCTGTTCTATGCTTTA